>LS492907.1:239561-257846 GCA_900490845.1 Pristionchus japonicus
CGAGGAACACGCCTAGCCCGCTCGCAAATCGATTGCATCACGTTTAAGCGACTTAGCAAGTTGCGTCATCTTGGTGAAACCACTCCGCGCCTGGCCGAGGAGAGGTCTGGGAGCTTGGCTAGTGTACCCACCGTGCACACTCATCGAGCACTGCCTGTGGTGCAAGTATGGGCTTAGGTCACATTTTTCACTTTGCCAAGTCCCTACACTAACATGTCGAGTCTCTCAGAAAGTGTCTTATATCACTCAGGGATTCCTTCCTCTCGCGATACTCTCCATACCATTCACCGTTTTCATCATCGGAGCTATCCTTCAAGCCAATCTCGACTTCATTACTCTCTTATTCACAATCTTCATATGGTTCTGTCCAGTCGTTCAGGTGAGAACTGTGGTCTACTATACCTAATGAGGGCGAGAGAACAACTGTTATGTAATAGACGGAGTATGCAAATTCGACCTAGTGCCAGAACTGATGATCATCTCGAGTTCAGTTATTCATAAATGATCTAATTCCAGGCTTCAGTCCAACTCCGCTTCGTTCGCCAATCGAATTCGAGAGCATCCAATGAGACGACAACAAGAGTGTCATCGAGAATAAGCACAACTAAAAGTGAAATTAACCGATTTGAATCTCGAGCAACCAGATATTGATGTGGAGATGGAAATTCACAGAAGAAAAAAAATACTTTTTTTACTTTGATCAATTTCGAATAAATACTGTACCTGCTGTGTTGATTTCTTGTCTTCGTGTCTTTCGAATTCCTTGAATGGTCTCCTGTAATGCAAAATGCATTAGGAGCAAAAGCTTACTTTGGCTCGGAGTGGTAGTATCCAAGGTTTCATCTTTGCTCAAAAGTCAAGCCCAAGTCCTTTCACAAAATCACTCTGACAATGTGGACGACTACCGTACTCATTCTCTTGCTGGTACAGTGTATCGAATATGCTACCCTAAAATGGAACGATTTTAGCTCGTAGACAACATCATCGGTATGTGTTTCGATAACACCGTCGCTTCTCGGCCCAGAGAAGTGGTCGTTCCAGCTTATTCCGTTGGTAGTATTGATGACTGCAAGATGAAATGCTGGACTATGGTAAGTGTTCCGGAAATGCGAACCTGAAAATCATTAAAATTGAGTTTTTCAGGCGAGTTGCGTCGCATTTGCGTACAACCCTATTGGGGAATGCACACTTCTTGGAAGAGAAAAGCAGGGAATTTGTGGAAATGGATTCTTCCCTTACCTAAAGTGTATTGGTAAGGAGTTTAATTTGAAAATATATAAAAGTTCCTAATTTTTCAGATGAAACCACGTCGACTACAGTAAGTTAAGCCTGCATGCAATTTATCTATATTTTCATATGACTCTGAAAAATCACAAAATTCATTTATCAGACAGAGACTGTGGTAGTCTCACGACTGCCAGCATGCTTTAGAAGCAGTGGAGATCCTATTCAACGCAAGTTTTTTATATTTTAATCAAAATTTACAAGCCACATTATCAGCCTTCAAGCCCATAACCGAATGTCAACCGATTCCGGATGATTACGGAATTGTATGCGAAGAAAATCAGTGTTACTGCAAAGACTTAAGCAAGCAGTTCTTTTTCGAAATACAAGATGTGCCGTTTAATATTGTAAGAAAACGCCAACCATTCTCAGCGTCGCGTTGCTCTATTTCAGGTGAATACAGCAAACATCTTAGTTTGTCGAGGTGGACGGTGGGAAGTCATCGCGCTTACAGCAGTAGGCGCCAAGAGAATCGACACTATGAGCACGCTCAAGGGTTGGTAATGGATAAAATATCGGTTTTCGGAAGCAATTTTGGCCAATTATAGGAGCATGTCAAGATCTCGGGCCATTTTCTCATGAACAGTGCAGATGCGATATGCCCTTGATTTATGGGAAGCGGAACGGTAATACATTTTGTATTCAATTAGAAAATGAACTTCGCAGGAGACAACTTGTGCGGCGACAAAAAGATAGAGTACGTGAAGGACTTGACATGCACGAAGGATGGTTGGACCACGGAAGGAGCTCCTGTGAAGCCGAACATGGTTCAGTGCGAGAGATAGCTTGATTTATGTCCTCAAAACTTTCTTAAATTGTAGAATAAAAGCATTCTATCGCTCGTAAATTCAGATAAAAATGCACTCTCTACACTAAGCAATAATTTTTGATAATTTAAGATATTTCCAATTTTTTAACGGGATTTGCAGACTCGTTCGATAAATGTGACTCTGCGAATGAGCTTCTCATAATCTGGGTATCAACACATGGGCTGATTTCTTGACTGTATTCGAATCCTACGAAGTACTCTCAAAGAAGAAAACGCATTATTCTTCTTCTTACTTGGCCTCGTACTGGTAGTATCCACGGCAGCCATCTTGTCCTGACGGAAAAGCCGAGTGCCAGTCACAAGCCCACTAGAAGAATGCGGACTACTACCGTACTCTTCCACTTGCTGACCGTATGTTTATTGACTTTTGTTACGGTATGATAGACAAGTTTTTGCAGCTCGTAGGCAACATCTTCTGCATCTGTTTCGACAACTCGACCGCCTCTAAGCCCCGTGAAGTTCTTGTTGCTGCGCATTCTATTGGCAGTATTGATGAATGCAAGACGGAATGCTGGAATATGGTTAGTGTTCTTGCAATTATGCACACATACAGGTATGCAAAAATTGCTCAATCTCTCATCGCACATATCTATGGGCGTTTCTCAATTTCTCTGCGACATTTTCGAGCGCATTTGATCCAATTAGCGAGGACATGGGAGGGGGGAGAGGGAGACAGGGGGATTAGCGATTCAATTAGAGGGGGAGGGGAGAGGGGAGAATCCTTTCATTCGTGGCCGTGCACGTCGCGCGGAGCGGTCGGCGCGCCCCCGAAGGGGGCAAGCCGCGGCGGAGCGCGAAGGGGACGAGCGTAGCGAGTCCCAGCCCGCGGCAGGCGCCCCCGGAGGGCTTAGCTTCCGCAGGAAGCTAGTCGCATATATATAGGCGCTCAACGAATTTCGTGTCGACATTTTCGAGCGCAATTGATCCAATTAGGGAGAGAGAGGGGAGAGTGAGATTCAATTAACTCTCTCATTCGTGGCCGTGCACGGCTAGCGAAGCGGTCGGCGCGCCCCCGAAGGGGGCAAGCCGACGGCGGAGCGCAGGGGGTCGAGCGTAACGAGGCCCAGCCCGCGGCAGGCGCCCCCGGAGGGCTTAGCTTCCGCAGGAATCTAGTCTTCACGTACTATCTCGCTTACTGATTCTAGAGTGAATACAGTGAATCATTCATTTTTTTGCACATTTCTGTTGCGAATAACAGTAAAGTGGAACTGTTCAGGCAACCTGCCTCGCATTCGCCTACAATCCTTCTGGATAGTGTGCGATTCTCGGAGGAGAGAAGAAGGGAACCTGCGCTAATGAATTCTACCCATATCTGAAGTGCATTGGTATGCATTGATACAGACATCTGAATTGTTCCTGATTTTTCAGATGAATCCACGACTTCTACAGTAAGTGATAGAAAGATAATAAATAGTCTCAACAATCGAATGGTTCAAATTTGTTTCTTGTGTCAGACTAAGACAACACCAGTGTCGCGTCTTCCAAATTGCTTTAGAAGAAAGGAAGATCCTAATCGACGCAAGTTCATTATATTCTATACAAAACGTTGTTTTGATCTTTCTTTTAAATATGGAAACATTAACAGCCTTCAACCCAATTAGCGAATGTGAGAAGACTCCGGATGATTACGGAATTGAATGTGTGGAAGAACAGTGTTACTGCAAGGACTTAAGCAAACAATTCGTTTTCTATTATTCCTCATTTGTAAGATACTTGCTAGTAGGGTTGCAGGATCGGGATCGGGAATACCGCGCCCTCTTTGCATACTCTCTCCCTCCGCGAGCTAGTGCGATGCGAGAGGCGAGGGTGAGGTCAATCCCGACTCAATCCCGACATTCTGTCGGGATTGGGTCGGGATTTGCATGAGGAGAGGAGGAGAGAGAAGATAGTGCCTTGCGCCTCAGGCCAAAACACGGTTCATATTTATCGCACCGCTTCCGGATTGAAATACCATCTTGCGCTGATCTTGCTCCACATTTTGGGCAAAAAACGTACGCGAACCGAGCCACCACGAATTAGCCTCCTCTCGGTTTAGGTCATTTTGGGACGAAAAAGTCTAAATTTCACTCAGAATCAGATGCCACTCCATGAATTTCACTGATAATGGTTCGAGATTTTGCACAAGCATTCCTTTAGCACCCTTCAACAATATCCGCACCAGCGAAAATTCCGGCAAAAATCGAAACACACGCGGGACTCGAACCAACCAAGATTTGCATGGGCGCGAGTTGTAGATCAATCCCGACTCAATCCCGCCAAATGTCGGGATTGAGTCGGGATTGACCTCACCCTCGCCTCTCGCATCGCACTAGCTCGCGGAGGGAGAGAGTATGCAAAGAGGGCGCGGTAATCCCGATCCCGATCCCGAACCGGCAACCCTACTTGCTACCATCATCTTCTACGGATTTCTTGCAGTTTTACACAGCAAGTATCGTTCTCTGTCGTGATTATGGATGGGTAGCTGCTACTCAGTCCCCCAGAACCAATTTCCTGCAGATAGATTACGTGAGCTATTTTGCAGGTATGAAATCTCACTTATTTAAAAATCAATCGCACTTATTTATTTGCTTCAGGAGCTTGTCAAAATCTTGGAGAGGTGTCTCATGAACAATGTAGATGTGACATGCCTTTTATCAGTTATGGAAAACGAAACGGTATTTTTTCGGTATTTAAAGATTAATGAGAACATTGTTCCCAGGAGATATTCTGTGCAGCAACAGTAAAATGAACTATTGGTTCCCCAGTGATTCCGTCAAGAATTTCAACTCGCAATTGACGTGTACCAAGGACGGTTGGACAGCTGATGGAGTGGTTGTGAAGCCAGGCGATGTAATATGCGATTATTGATGTGAATAAAGTGTGTAATATCGTTGTTGGTGGGTTTTCGAGTTCTTCTCGTCCCATAAAGAAAAGGTATTCCACTACTCCGGGCAAGCCCATTTGTCCTTGGCACTTTTGTATCTTAGAGACGGAATGCCTGTATGGTTAATCTTCTTTTCCTCTTCTAACGAAAGAAGGCAAAAGCTAGTGGCGACATCGGAATTCGGTAGACAGCACTGTCCCGATTTATTCAGATCGTACCTTCTTCTCGTCGGACAATCTCGAAGTCTCAATAATTATAACGAAGCACTTCATTGTTACATATCAATCAATGCATACAATTTTCACAAGTTGTTGATGCACAAAAAGTGAATTTCATTAGGTACAATATTATAGATTCTATTCTACAATGGGATTATACATGACAATAATAATGTTGTAACTATGACTTAACTGATGGTCTTAGTGTCTATCTTAACGGCGATCACACTATCATCTTGTGGTTTTTCCGAGGAATCGCTCTTGTTCACATTCTGATCGTCCTTGCTGTCACTCTTTCTGTCCTTCTTCGGAGGACACATGGAGAGGCGCTGTCGTGCCTCGGACCATAGCCGTGCCTGGAATGAGTTGGTGTTCATTACATTCTCATTTCACTGAAAGTGTTGACCCAATGAGCTTTGTATCACCTAGTTATAGAATTGTGTGTTATAGTTTTGCCTTCAACATGCCATTTTTTTACTTTCCTCTTCGTGAGATAAAGCCTATTTCCGATGTTCGTGTGGTCTATCAAAAACATCTCCCAAGGTTCCAACTTTCGCTAGAGCTTTCGTGAAAGTAAGAAACCCGCCTTCTTCTCATCGAACTGCTGCACTGGAATCTTCCATCTCTCCACCTCACGCTTCGTGTTGTGCGCGTCCTCGTAGAAACGTCGCATGTATCTGAAATTCGTCGCAATTTGAAATGTACAATAATCTGGCACTATCGTGTGGAACTAGGCAACCAATTGGCTTGCCAGGTGTCGCTAATGTTTGAGTGAAATAACATCGAAATCGCAGGAATAGTTCGAAAACAAACTTGTAGTGCAGCGGCTCGGAGAATCGTCTGGGGTTGAGCGGCAGAGGAATCTCGAGGGCGATGATCATACCTGGGAAAGCATAATTTTAATAATATTTAATAGAAAATTGCTCATTTTCATATTTTTTCTCTTTTTATGCAGCCTGAATATGCATCACATGTCGTTATTCTATTTGTTGAGCAGGTGTGAAGCGATTAGATGCCAATTGACAATTCATAACGAAATATGTGAAGCCTGGAATCGTTTTGAAAGAGTTTGAAACTTTCAGAATTTTTCATGTCTATCTTGCGGCTGTTGAAAAACGAAAGTAAAACAAATCTTCACCATAGTCTCCCAGCGTGCCGTTGACAGTGATGTTGTACTGCATCTCCTTCATTATCTCGTAGTCGTCGCGCTTCCTTCTGTTCTGCAATTAGTGTTGATTAGCTAATTGGACTAATTTATTTATTTGTCATCTCTATTTTCAACCCATTACGGTTTTTAGGGATTATGCAATCAGTGAACAAATCATAAAATATCTCACCCAGTAATTGTAGTGAAGCGAGAACCACTCCTTGCGTCTCCACTGCTCACCAATTAGCTGAAAAATAAGTCTCGTGTCATGATTTTGTAAGGATTTCCCCATTGAGCGTCTCAGAGAATAACACGGATGAATATGAAAGTGTTCAACTTATAATTTTTACATATATTTTCAATGTTAAAACAAGCATATCGAATACCGAAGGCTCACCTTGTCCTTGCCCCATCCATCGTAGGCGATGTGCATGAGCCGTGCGATCACGCGAGTTAGATGATAGCAGTTAACGGACTGAAGTAGCTGTTTGTCGTGTTATATCGGAGACTATCTGGGTTTCGCACGGTAGATTGGCCTACGGTAGTGAAGTACGGTATTTCGGGTTACGGCACCTGGTGAATCAGGTATAACTCACTCTCGAATCGTACACCGTCTCCTCGCCGAGGTAATTGTAGCAAAGGCAGACGAACATAGAATGCATCTTGTTGCTGGCGACCATGTTCTGTAATTATTGATCATAGATAAATGAGTAATCTTGGTAAATAGCATTTTTATACTTTCTTGTTCAAATCCTGAAGAATACCGAGAATGTCAAGAAATACAGCAAACTACTCTGGTTTCTCCCAAAACAATGGGCCTAGTGCTTTGAGTTATGGTTTCCTAGTAGTTGAAACTGAGCAGAATATTTTTGAATCATGTATTCAAAAGCAGAGTACTTACGTATGCAATCTCTGCCTCCTCCGGCGAGTACTTGCCATCGTACGAGACGTTGAGCCACTTGCCCGTGATCCCCCAGTAGAATGGATTGCCTGAAGCTCATTACTTCATGCTGCCCCGTTCAGCGCAGTCTTCGCTTCGTTTCCACACTGGTGGAAACAAAGCGAAAGCTCAAAGTGTTTTCATAAATTGTTATGTTTTCCTTTATCTTCCCTATTCTCGTCCTCAGCTTCCTTTTAACGCACTCCCACACCCAGATTTCAGCCATTTCTTCAGAGCAATACTAGTTTAGTGAGATGTTTCCGGGATCAGGCTAGATTAGTGTTTTGCATCAATTTGTATGCTTACCTTCTCTCTTCTCATCCTCTCCGTACAGCTTGCCCGTCACCTTCAAGCACCCATCGTACGCCAGTTTGTGCTCCTCGATGTCGGTGGCTTGCTAGAAAGATTTGAATCTTGACCACCTTTTATTTTGGCAAACGCCAGGTTACAGGAAGAAGACATAGATATACTGCTTGCTAAAGGGAAGAGGAAGAGGCTTCCTCAAGAATTCGCTCCGGCCGATGTTGTTCTAATCGATCAACTGATTTCCCATAGGTGCTCATACATGTATCACCGAAATGTTCTTCGACGTCCATAGCTACGATTCAGCGTATTCCATTCATAATAGCATTCTCATCAACAGCAGCTATATCCATTTGTTTCAGTTATTTCAAAATGCAACAGCATTGCCACAAGCACAGAGGGGAAGGTTGATGTATTCAGATAAAAACACGAGAACAAGCACATCAACAATTAAAGATCAAATAAGATTTCAAAGAAGCATTGCTGTCTTCATTTCTGCATTCCATCATCTTTCTAAGGAAGACAGCATGAAATATGAAGAGAGGGAGATAGAGTTACTCGAGATTTCAAAAATGCGTCGATGTTTCGACCCTTAGGTTCTTGTTCATCGGCATGAACGCTTACACGTAATACAATGTCTGCAATACACGAAACACGAAGGTACAATTGGCTACGGACAACAGATCATCTCGAAAAGGAGGAGATTGGGGGGATACGAACAACCTAGAGAAAGGAGACGAAAGAAAGAAGGACAGTTGTATGAAAAAAATGAATGAAGATACAACTAGTCAATCAGCGACAACAAACTGTCACAAAGACCGTAATGACTATACATCGGGAACAACAATTGCACATCAGGGATTTTGAACCGCCAGTTATCCTTGCCGCCACACTTGATGTCCAGATTGGAGAAGAGACGATTTCCTTGCAGTAGCACGTAAGCATGCATCTTGAGCAGACAGTAGGTGAAGGACTCCCGTTCCTCAGAGGTGAGATTGCCGACCTGTGGACAAATCACGATAGACAAGATGCTCGAGTCTCTCTATTTCGTATGCTCTCTCGTCGGCAGAGAGATCATACGAAACGAAGAGACGCTTCTTTACGATAGACAAGATGACGGAAGCACAGAGGAGAAGAAGGAAAAGAGTTTGCTGATCACAAGATTATTGTTCTATTGTCCGCTCGCCTTGAAGCGTGTGTAGTTTGAAAAATGAGTTCGCGTCAAAAGCAAAAAACCCCACAGATGCTGATCATTTGAAGTTCTCAATCGAGATCGAGCCAATTTAGCCAATCTACCAATTTACAACTAACAATAAGCCCACAATGGCGCACATCTTAGCGTTCGTTAATGAAATAATCACCTGATCAGCCAGGTCCACAATCGTTTCGTCATGGTACTCGGCGATTGCGTAGTCCTCAGGTTGCTCGACACAGAACGAGGCGCCTTCGGGGCCGGGCTACAAACACAACATAAGTAATGAAGAAGCTAGTTCAGCGACCACATCGACTCTTTCAACAAAGCTGATGGAAGCAAATGTTGCATGCAAGCTGTCGTTTTCTCTTTGTTTTTTTCTTCCCATTACTTCCAAGAAAACTAGCCTCGAACACCCAGAATAGGCACTTGATCTTCTCCTTTGTGTCTATCGATATACCTAACGTCTATTTTCGAATGGGCAAATTTGTGTAAGATTTCTAAATTCATCAGTTTTAAATTAATTTTTTACTATGGTTTTTAAGTAAAATTCTCACCTTGAACACCCAGAACAGGCACTTGATCTTGTCCTTCGTGGGCACGTCCACAGGCGGCGCGTCCTCCTGTGAAGGCATCTACGTTAAGGTACTTTCCGTCTTTGAGACGACTCAACAGACCGAAACTTCCTACCGCGTATTCTCCAGGAAAAATCCCATTCTAGTCTCTCCCTAGCAGCTTTTCTATCCTTTCCCTAGTTGGAACCTTGTTTTCGCTATAAGTTGCTCGCGAGACGATAATGCTAGGTCAGCATCAAATAGTCAGTAACGAATGTAGTTGAAATCTTTCATGGCAACCTTGCAATAGCCAAGCCTATTACGGGCTCAACGCACTCATGTTTTTGCTCACTAAGAAACATTTGCCCATTTTCGTGAGGACGCCTGCTCAAAATCTCTAAAACAGAATCATAACTCACATATTCTGGTAGCTTGTTGTACGGAATCGTGGTGTCCACAGGCGGCGGCGCGACGAATCGGTCCCAAAAGCTTGACCCGTCAGCCTTGGATGACCAGTTTGCCTGGTAAGGTTGAGATTCAGCAAAGCATGATCTAAACTTGACGCTAATTTATGGTTGAGTCCATGAACATTATACTTATATTTATTCACCAAAGGGCGAGCTGTTTGGAGAGGTTCTTGTGGGAGACCGTGTAACAATTTAATTCGGGAGGATCGAATTGCTCACCTTCTTCCAAGCATCCGTGTTGGCCAGGACCCATACTACAGCGGAAACGGTGAATAAGAAGACGCCGATGGCACACTACAAGAACTTCCATTAAATTTTCACTTATTCATCCTCCAGAAAAGGGCGGTCTAGTATCAGCTAAACATAAGAAGAGTGCCTATATCAAACTGCATTTTTTTCATTTCAAGAATTTCCGTCTTTTTTCTTGTTGGAAAGTTGCGCGGATTTTCGTATTATCGAGATTTTCGTATTATGCAAAGTGATTATAGAAAAGTAAAGATGCTCACCAAAATCGTCCACAGACTCTGGCTCTCCTGCGTTTTCTTGATCATCGCAAAGAAGTCCGCACTGAGTCCGGTCGGCTTCTTCTTCCTGTAATAGTACAATATTTATATGTGTAAAAGGCAGATTAGAAAGAAGGCAGAAAGGCAGATCAAGATGGGTTTTAGGCTGGGATAGGTTCTTCTCTTTTGATAGTCATTTGACCAGGTTTCGTCTACAGTGAGATTGATCAAATGTGGAGAGAGAGTTACTTGACGAACAGAGATTATCCTGTTACCAGTGAGAATGGGCGCTTACCTACTTCGTCATTTTCTTTTCTTTTTTGAACTCATTATTCCTCTGGCACGAAAGCGAATTCACATACTTGGGGAAGACCTTCTTTGCCTCCGCTGGCTTGGCGGGCTTGGGTGTCTCGGGCGTGCTCTCGCGCGAGGCGCGTTGTTCTTCCTCCAGTCTTTCCAATCGCCTTGCCTCCTTGGCTTGCTGTTCTTCGAGCGCCTGAACAATGAATATTTTGCATGTTTGTTATCAAAAATTTACCGAGAAAATGACAGAAAAACATTCAGAATCAACGAACCCTCCGTTTCTCCTCAGCCCGTCTGTCCTCCTCGTTCAGTTGAGGCACGACTGGGACGTAGATCTAGAATATTTATTCATTTATTTATTCATTTATTTAATTAACCAACCTTTGCCTGGAACTTGCCGGCGTCCTTCTTCTTGTAGTGCTTTGGGATGGCGACCTCAAATAAATTTGTCTTAGAACTTATCACGCCTCACTTCTGAGTCGCATCGATCCATCAACATGCAAAATTTTAACGGTTTTGATATTTTGGCGACCTGGAATCGCTCCTCCTCCATCCTGCTTCTCTCACTGCTCTTCGTCTCCCTGGACGCATCTCTGCTGTCGTCGATGGACTGGCTGGCCTCGTTGGTGTCCTGGGAGTCGGTGGACTGGAGGCGGGAGCCGGTCTGGAAAAAGTATTTGTCAGTGGAGTTACATCATTTATAACGAAAAAGACGGTACAGAATTGTGTTCAACGTTATTTTTTATTTCAAACCGAATCTCGCTGCGCCATCAAACATTCTCAATTATTCCGTTTATGTTGAAATTATGAAACATATTCGCTCCATATTCTGGCCACGAGCAGGTTGTTTCCAATTGACAAAAATGGATAGCTATGAGTCATAACACCAACCTTCCAACCTACTACACCAACCTTCCGTCCCCTCCTCCTGGCCGACTTGCTCACGGGTTTGGGCGACTCGGGCGTGATTGGGGGAGTGAGTTGATTGGCGAGTGTGGCTTCCTGGAATGAGCGTAATTGATATTTTCTTTTTCACTTAACATAGGTATCAGGAGAGAATGTACCAAAATCGACCACATCGGGAACAATTTTTTTCAAACCCATTTCAAATCGGTCATATTATGGTGGATACATACACTGGTGACAAGGATTCGAACTATCTGGTCCACGAGTCCCACAGCCGGCTTTCAGGGATTTCCCGGTTATGGAACCGGCTATTGCGTATCTCAGCACAGAGTTGAGCTAGAAACTTGTTCTACGGCTCAAAATATGCGGAAAAATACGACAAACAAAAATCTTTTTAGAAATCGAAAATTCGATTTTTTTCGACAAAGTTATGATTTAAAAACCGAAAACCGGATCCTTTAAAAATTGCTGCCACTGCCTAGAGCTCAAAAGGCAGGGAATTTTATTGCATAATATGAAAGAGTGGATACAGGGGTACGATTTAAAAATATTCCAACATATTATATAGGGGGGTTCCCGGGGGTGAAAAAAGCCTCCGAACATGCCGAATCGCTGTTTTTCTGATAAAATGTGTTCGCATTATGTTGTATAATAGCGTAAATTCTCAAATACTACTCAAATAGTAATTTTACTCTTCCACATAAACTTTTATCACCATTTGAGTCGATTTCGCCATAGTCATTTTTGGGCCAAATCCATGAACCCGGGGTCATGGTCCAAAAGTGACTTCCAAAGTCATGATGGATGAACTTCAAGTACTATGTGCCAATGCATGGCACACTAGCCCAGAAATTTATCGTGACCGGAATCACCGTAATCTGTCAGTTCTGGGAGCGTAAACTGACTTTTTCATAATCATTTTGGAAAAAAGTCACTTTGCGATGACCGTATTACGGTAATATAGGTTACGGTAAATGAGTGGAATACTGTACTATACATTGGCACATAGTATTTGAACATTCTCCCTCATGACTTTGGAAGTCACTTTTGGACCATGACCCCGGGTTCATGGTTTTGGCCCAAAAATGACTATGGCGAAATCGACTCAAATGGTGATAAAAGTTTATGCGGAAGAGTAAAATAACTATTTGATCAGTATTTGAGAATTTACGCCATTATACAACATAATGCGAACACATTTTATCAGAAAAACAGCGATTCGGCATGTTCGGAGGCTTTTTTCACCCCCGGGAACCCCCCTATATCCTATGTTGGAATATTTTTAAACCATACCCCGGTATCCACTCTTTCATATTATGCAATAAAATTCCCTGCCTTTTGAGTTCTATGCAGTGGCAGCAATTTTTAAAGGATCCGGTTTTCGGTTTTTTAATCATAACTTTGTCGAAAAAAAATCGAATTTTCGATTTCTAAAAAGATTTTTGTTTGTCGTATTTTTCCGCATATTTTGAGCCGTAGAACAAGTTTCTAGCTCAACTCTGTGCTGAGATACGCAATAGCCTGTTCCATAACCGGGAAATCCCTGAAAGCCGGCTGTGGGACTGGTGGACCAGATAGTTCGAATCCTTGTCACCAGTATATGTATCCACCATATTATGACCGATTTCAAATAGGTTTGAAAAAAATTGTTCCCAGGCTGGTACATTTTTTCCTGATTCTTATGTTAATTATATTTGCGATGCACTCCAAGGGAACGTAACAAAATATGAGAACATCTGGGTTTTTTTTATTTTTTCCACTCTGCCTGATCCATTAATTGATGTCCTTCGATTTGCAGATTAGTTTCACAGTTACTAGACAAGCTGAACATCTAAATGCCTTCGATTCCGATCTTTCTCAATGTAAAAAAATATTCAATCTGGTTGCAATTTGAAATACTTAGGCTATTACGAAACTGAAGGTGCTCCATCTTCGCTTCTCTTCCTCCTCCAACTTGACTCGAGAGCCATTGATCTCACTCTCCCTCTCACTGCCCCCTTCCAGCAGTTTCTCTTATGCTAACCTGTAACTGCTCCATCTTTCTCCTCTTCTCTTCCTCCTCCAACTTGACTCGGGCAGAAATGGACAGGGCCTGGCGGGCTTCCTCGTCCTTCTTGCGCTGGATGGCGAGCGCTTGTTGTTTCTGAATCGAAGCTTCGATTATTCGCTCTCAATTCCTTGGATAGGACGCATGAATCAAGCGGCACGGTATGACTAGTTAGCGTCTGCTTGCTATGTCGAATGATATTTGTTTGATATTTTGACCAGGCAGTGAGAGCGACACTGCCAAGTGGCCAGCCAAATCTCTATCAAAGAACGCGTGAAACACAACCAATATTGCCTCGCAACTCTTTCATTAGTGTCTTTTCAATGATTTGGTGATTTCTGGGATTCTGAAACGCATTCGTCAAGAACATCAAGAACCACCAACCCGCTGCTCCTCCCTCCTCCTCTCGGCGTCCTCTTCACGCTGCAGGCGCTTGCGCTCCGATTCCTTCTGGAAGGTCAAAGATCATTCGATGAAAGATCAAAGATCAAAGATCATTCCGATAAATTTCGTACCCGCTGCGCTTCTTTCTCGATCTCATCCACGCGCAGGGCCTCTTCCGCCTTTTGCTTCTGGAATGAAGATCTTATAATTATTGATTAAGCCCACAGTTCATCAATGAGCAGAGAAATAGTTAGAGATAGTATGAACAATAGTGAGCTAAGTAGAGATAGGATTCACAATCGTCATAAACCCAAATTGCCTGAGTTTATATGATTACGTGGAGAGCTCTTGGGGTAAAAAAACTCAAATAATAAACGAACCTCGATCTGCATCCTCTTCTCCTCTGCTTTCTTCTGCTTTTCCGCAGCCAGCTCTCTCTTTCTCTCGTCCTCCTCCTCCCTCTTCTTTCTCTCTTCGGCCTTGCGGGTTTCTCGATCAAGCTCACGGCGCTGCAATTTAGGAGATTACTGTTGTGGAGTTAAGAGGTAAACTGAATAGCTCAACCGGTACGTTTCATCTCAACCTTGAAAGAATATACGTTTCCACTTATCCAATGCTGCCCTCTTGGCTGAGTTTGAACAACAATCGAAATTATACTGCACAGCGTGTCAAAGAGGGAATTGAGGCGGCAAATCCCTCATCCCATTCCTTCCTCCCTCGCTCAAAGTGAGCGGTGCCAGATGGGAGAACCATTCAAGCATTATTTGTGAAGCATAATCTTTAACTTACTGATAACGATAAAATTTGCTAATCTGAAATGTCAGAGCTATCAAGACGTGACCTACCGACCACATCAAAGGTGCTGAGCCACTAAACCATTGAAATAGAGCGAAATATGGCATTTTGTAATACATTTTTAAAATTTTCCGGGGAATGGGAAAATATAGAAACATTTTACCACCGTAGGCCTAAGGCCCAATCGTGTTTGAAGAAGTTGTATTCGGCCGAATTTCAATTTTCGAGTTTACCGTTTACTTATGAAGATTTTCTCTTTGAACGGAACCCTAAAACGTGAAATTAAACTTCATAAGTAAGCGGTAAACTCGAAAATTGAAATTCGGCCGAATACAACTTCTTCAAACACGAATGGGCCTTAGGCTTACGGTGGTAGAATGTTTCTATATTTTCCCATTCTCCGGAAAATTTTTGAAATGTATCACAAAATGCCCTATTTCGCTCTATTTAAAAGGTTTAGTGGCTCAGCACCTTTGATGTGGTCGGTAGGTCACGTCTTGATACCTCTGACATTTCAGATAAGCAAATTTTATCGTTATCAGTAAGTTAAAGATTATGCTTCACAAATAATACTTGAATGGTTCTCCCATCTGGCACCGCTCACTTTGAGCGAGGGAGGAAGGAATGGGATGAGCGATTTGCCGCGGAGTACAAAGGAATCGTCCGCAATGACACGCTGTGTACTGCTTCTCCATTGTAATACCTCCTAAAGGTTGTTACAGTACCTGTCGCTCCAACTCTGCTCTCTCAGCTTCCTTCCTTTCCTCCTCCGCTCTCTTCTCCTCCTCTTCCCTCCTCGTCCTCTCCCTCTCCTCCTCCAACCGTATCCTCTCCGCTTCTTCCCTCTGTTTCCTCTCCTCTCCTTCTTTCCTTCTCCTTTCGACCTCTTCACGGTGCTTCCTCTCAGCCTTCTCTGTGTCGGCTTTCTTCTGAAAAGATCGAATGTTGACAAAAAAAATTCAAAAATTAACTTTTTGGTAGGGTTGAATGCTGATGCAATGAGAACGACGAAATAGTATCACTATTAAGGTAACTGTGAAACCGAACTGGAAATGTTACCATACCTTCTCCTCTGCCTTCCTCTTCTTCCTCTCCTTCTCCTCCTTCTTCCTCTGCTCTCGGAGCTCGATGATCTCGTCTTGAGACAGTTTGCGATCGTGAGTCTGACTCTGGATAGGCTCTTCGGTCTCATGGGAACCCTCAATGGAAGTGGCAGCGGCGAGGAACTGCAATGAATTGCCTTGATTAGCCATCAAGTTTGATTGTAGCCCGACTCCACCGAGTCAGACCCAGTCAGAATTGATCAATTCCAACGCAAAGGTGGTCACGAGGAAAATTTAGATAACTCTGAAGAAAAAAGTCACCCTCTGCCGCTCCTCATCCATGATCAGTCCCCACTCGTGATTGGCGTTTCGAACGATGTTGTTCTTGAACGCATTCTGAAAATTAATTTATTTTTATTCGAACAGAATTCGATAGTAGTTATGCATATCAAATTTATCATTTTAACACTAACCATCAGCAACCGGTGGACGTTCTCCTGCTTGGATCGCATCTTTTCGTCCTTTGAGAGGTTGAAGGAGAGGAAGCGTTTGAAGGCCTGGAATGGATCATGTGAACAATCATTCTAAAAACAACGCTTCATTTTTTTGAAGTTGAGACAATAAATCTTCAAGACACATGCATGTTCCAAGAGCCTACCATTAGGGTGCACCACAAAGAGATAAATTACCTACCTGCACTCGTCCATCGTAGATCTCGAAGCACTCCCTCTGCTTGGCACGCAATTTGATCGTCAGCCTCAACCATTCCGGTCCGATGAGGAGACTATCTGAAATAATAATTTCAAGTGTCTTTTGTTTTCCTGATTATTCCACAATCAAGCTCTAGATACCATACATAAATGAATTGTATGGCTCATGTGAACTGTTTCTGGAACTGTTGGTGCTGTTGTGAGAGCTAAGAGAACCTAAAGAAGTGGTACTCACCACTCTTGTTGATCGGTACTGTGAAGCACTGAGTCGGGACCTCATCCAGAGCGAGGTAGTGCGTACGGTAGGTGTCTGAATTACGGTATTGTTGATTATTAGGATTACGGTAGCCATGAACTACCGTACTACGGATTTGCATCTCCCTCCCTCTCCCTTTCATTCCCTCTCTCTCCCTTCACTCTCGATTTGCGGATCCGCAAAAATCAGCGGATCCGCTGTCCATTCTCATTTCCCTCTCTCTCCCCTCGCGGATCCGCAAGATGAGAGGAAGTGAGGGAAGAAAGGCGCCGTAATACCGATACCCATCTCATATCCGCAACCCTATACCGTACCATTCATCGTCATGAGCAATCCCTCTGGCGGCGCTGAGGCCGAATGGCGGACGCGCGCGGGCGGAGGGTGGTCGGGTTCGGTGGGTCTCTGGAAGAACATAGAATGATCAAATTGATTCGGAGCTCATCGAAGAATACCAGGTGAGGAAAAACATGTTTTAGGCAGTCTACAGAATAGAAATACTTTCCTCAGCTTCAATGCAGAAGCAATGGAGTGTTCAAAGAAACCATAGAAGGCCACATGAATCAACAGAAATTCGCATTCCGTCAATCACAAATGCCATGAGTTTCAGACAAACTACTCTAGAAGAACATGCCAACTATGAACGATCGTGAAGAGAAATGCAGTTCAATATCAACAAAATAATCTCACCGCCACTCTCCGCTCGTGGCAGATGTTCTCCTCGCCGATCTGCTCCTTGACCTGAAAATATATAGAATTTATTTTGCTTTCCCAGAACCTTTAGCCAGTCAAACATCATTTTATGCATGATGCGTATCATTCGGCACGCCCTCAATGGAGTTCGAAAGCAAGGGTGATGGTTTGAGAAGCAAAGAAAACGTACCTGAGCCATGAACTGATCTCTCTTCGCCTGCGCTATAGCATCATCGAAGTTGAGTGGGGAAGACTCCCGGGAGGTGGAGCATCTATGATTTGAATTTTATTCGTTCCCGCCTAATTCTCAGAGTTCTTGCAATTCTGGACTATTACGTTGAGACTTCAACGTTCTCAAATAGGGTATAGAGAACTGATTTTATTTCGAAAAGATAACAAAAACTCACTGGGATGTCTCCGAGTCGCTCTCGATGGCGACCTCGAGCGGGCGGTTGAGACTGAATTAATTGATTATGCATTTATTTTCGAAATTCCCAGCTCAAATTTGGGAATCTGTAGCCAATGATCACTCCTACACAAAGTTTTTCGCCCGCACTCGACTCCAGACGAGGGCAAAAAAGTTGACTAATAGGCAAAAAACCTCAACGCCAACGCCTACTTGACTGAAGTCTGAGCGGTTCTTCTCCGTCTAATATTGGGGTGTCCGGAAAGTCTTTAGACTTTTTAAAAATAATTTTTCTCTCACGAACCACTATGCGTGCGTTAAGTCACATGGCGTTATGTGATGATAGCTTACGTGAAGTATTTGATTCAAATGTGAAACCAAGGTTATATTTCCTATTGATGATGCAATCACCGAAAAAGTCCATTTTATGACTCAAGATTCTAAT
>LS492907.1:259829-312819 GCA_900490845.1 Pristionchus japonicus
CGATGGGTGAATTTTCATAGGTCTCTTCAAATCATTAAAAAATTTCCCATTATGGAACCGTTTCGTCATCTAATGAGTGGGATATGGAGAGCAGCGGTCACACTACTCAGTGGAGTAGAGCATATCCTAATTTGGTTCCTGAAGTCTAAGATAAAGATTTTTGAAAAACAGTCTAAAAACTTTCCGGACACCCCAATAGCTAATTAGTTGTTCACGAGTTCACTGCCGCCTCAGAGGAAGTTCGGATGCACTTCCTTATTTTTTAATGACTAAAAACCAACTTGATTCTCTCCAGTTCCTCATTGATGCAGGGATGATCGTTGATCGGAGGCGGGGAGTGCGGGACGCCCGAGTCTTGCGAGTTCTTTCGCTCGTCCTGAATAATCTTTTTTTCTCAAAGGGCTACTCAGAGTCGACACAGAATCGACTTCCAGCTGCGCTTCAGCAGAAACAGTGCGCGTGAAGCATATCAGGTAGACTCTTTCGTTTTGGGTGGGCGTCTACGACCCAATGGACCGTAACGTCAACCGCATCTTAAGGAATCTATCTTTTCTCCTCATTGCAGCTTTACGTTTCTGTTACTAAGCTCCGATTCAATTCTAATTCCTAGCTGCTCATTTTGAGCTGTCGATGACGTTGAAAACCAACCTCATCGCTCTCCTCCTCTCCCACTTCCTCGTAGAACTGCTCGTAGTAGCTGTACGGCTGGCGGGGAATGGGAATGAAGTTGGCCTGGAATTATTAGATTCAACAATCAATAATCACCCGCTCAGTAACCGCATCTGGTTACCGTACCCAAAATAAGTCGATAATCACACAACTCTTCGCTACAGTAGCTCAGCTACCGTACCCAAAACCCGATAATCACCTCATTGTTCTCATCCAGATAGCGCATCGCATAATGCCCGCGCGTCGGCTTGTTGCGCACGGTGAGGCGGCGCTTGTGCGCGTCGCGCGCGTCGCGGTGCGCGCGCAGCCACGCGAGCGGCTGCGGCGCGGACGGGAACTCGAAGGAGGAGACGCGGGCGGATGAGGCGGTAGTGGGAGGAAGGGGAGGTGGTGGGTGGGACTGGAATGGCATGAGTTAGTGACATTTGTGGCTCTCTCGATATCGTTATTATGCTTTCTCACAGGTTAGGTAAAACGAGAGAGCATACTAATTGATGAGGTTCAGGCGATAAAATGCGCTTTAGACTCACCACGTCGGGCAGTGGAGGTCCGATCGCTAGTCGGTGCCCGAGGTGCTCGGGAGCTTGCACTCGTACTAGGGAGTACTGAAAGAATTTGTTGAATGGATAAATGGAGTTTTGCAAAAACCATCGCGCTTATCCTTTAACACAGTAAGATCAGATTGTGACTGTTAGCTCAAAATAGGAAAGACTTTCGGGAGTAAGAAGAGTTTCTTCGGTCGACATTAAGGCTTACCTGTGACTGATTGATCTCCTTGACCTTCTCCTTCACTCTCTCCGTGAACTCCCTCTCCGCCTTCTGCCTCTCTGCCATGGAACGTTCGAGGAAGTCTTCGGGTAGCTGGAATCGAAATTTGAATTCCCGCTCAATTCTCAGAATTTGAGAAAATCTAGACTTTTTATTTGGAACCTTTATGACTATTTTTCTACCGTTTCTAATCTACCGCTACTACTCCGCTACCACACTGCTGTAGAAGACAGTAATCCTACACCTCCGCTAGCAGTGGCGAGTTCCTCACTTTCACCTCGATAGCCGCTAAGCTGCCCATCAAATATCATACTACCGTCTGCCCATGTAACTGTGTTCTCACCTCCGCAAGCAGCGGGGAGTTCCTCAGTATCACCTCGATGCACATCTAGGACCTAGCCTAACCTACTGTGCCCTGATAGCATAGTCCGTTACCGTTCAGCAAGTACCGAACCCCGAGAAAAAGTGTTCAGCAATACTTACTTCCGCAAGCAGCGGCGAGTTTCTCAGGATCAGCTCAATCCCGTCCAGTGCCCGGTTGATCTTTCCGAACTGATCGACAATGATCTCCTGGAGCTGGAAACATTAGCGATTTCGGGGATCCTAGGCTAGTGTTAGGGAAGCTGGGGTGCATAGCGTGAAATGAGGGGGTAGCGAAAGGGCGTGAAACGAGGAAAGTAGCAGTATGCTGAATCGGGAAGCAAAGCGAAAGGATAGTGCAGAAATTAGGGAGAGGACACTCAAAGAAGGACCTCCGTTTTTTCTTCACCTCCGTTTTTCATATCGATACAGTAATAAACAGGGAAGTACTGTAACTGAACCAAAGCAAGCGCGTTACCGTACCTTCGCCTCTCTCATCCGGCGCACCTCCTTCTCAATGCGGAACACGGCGCACCACAGGTTGGACACGCGCAGGCAGTGCTGGGAGTACTGCTTGAGGAGGCGTTCTGAACATGGATACAGGATTTATCTGTGTCGCTTTAGAAGCGCAGATCAAGATGGGTATCAGGAAGGGATTTGGATCTTCTCATTTGATAGTCATTCGGCCAGGTTCGGGGTGGGGGGATCGGTCTTCTTTCCTTGTCGCAGACCCATTATATGGCTGGAGAAAGGGCTCCGATCTTCCGAACCGCGATAGGACTTGATGGCATCGCTCGTTGGAGGAATCTCACTAGATTGGAAGTGGTTCCAGGCGTGTTCTAGATTCTTCTTTGAGCTTGAGTCCTCCAGGGTCGAATGATCTATGTTTGAGCGAGAATCATTGAGCCCAGAATCCGAGGGACCAAACATCTTAGTAGGTCATACCCATCACACGGTGACCACTCCGGCTTGGATGGGGATTCCTCTTGATGAGTCGTTGGCAGAGACGAGGGGTATTAGGGGGAACCGCTTTCCATCAGAGAGAAATGGGGAGGGAACCGCTCGCGACGACTAACAAGGAATAGAATCTGAACATGGACTCTCTGGTAAATGAAAGCGTGAATGAATCCGAGATAGGTTCCATCCAATCCTCATAATTGATGCGCTGTGCGATTATTTGATGAAAGGGAAAAATTCAATACAAAATAATCTAACGATGCTAAATTCTCTTCGTCGCATCCTCGTTGGTCTCATCAGCAGTCATGCACACAACTCGTACCACTACACCTAACACTATGATTGGCGTATAAATTTTTGATGCTATTAGAACGACATCTATGTCTATATATATATATAGTCTATGTCACATAGACATGAATAATCTCACGATGCTCAATCCTCTTAGTCGCATCCTCGTTCGTCTCATCGGCATTCGTCACGTAGAGCGAGGGAGTCTGGACGGTAGGGACGACGGGGATCAGACTGCGAATTAGTTTCATTAAGTGTATTTTGATTTTGTGGTGGAACTTCCGCGGAGAAACTATTACTCGAAGCTATACATGCCGGTACATAAAGTTTCTTTGAAACGTAAAAGACTATGAGCAGAGTATAGAGAGGGACTCTGGACAGTCGGGACGACGGGGATCAGACTGTAAATTGGATATTGAGAATGAAACCTCCTGATATGCCTATTTTTGTAGCTTATTTTTCTTGAAGCATCAGCGCTGAACGCATTACTCTAACTGCGATTAGTCACTAGGTAAGTGGTTTGTGAAACATAGAGGGAATGGCTAGAGTGTGGGACAGGCGTCTGCAGGGGATCAGGCTGCGAATTTAATATTGAATTTTGAGATTCCAGCGTCCGCATGTTCCGCATCATTCCAGTCTTAACAAGCACTCTGTCTCTGTCATCTAAGCACTCTGTGAAACATAAGAACATCCACGTTATCCCAGCATTCCCCAACTAGATCGTCGCTCACTAAGAGTGAGAAGAGCGCCTAATTATGCTAGAAAAATAATATCCAGACTCACACTCCCGTTTGCTCGACGAACTCCTGCCGCAGGTACTTCTCGATCTGGCTGATGGAGTACTTGATTTCCTGAAATGGTGTTGTTGTTTTTATAATTGTTGTTGTTGTTGTTGTTGTTATTGTTTGTTATTGTTTGTTATTGTTATTGTTATTGTAGTACCTCCACATTTTCCTCCCATGGCGGTGGCGAGGCATCGGGCTCTCTGGAATGACGATGATTTGTACTAGAATTTTTTTAGTTTTTGTTTCCTTGCGCATCTGCCATTGTGAATTGAAGCTCAGTAATCACTCTCAAACAGCAACGTTAACTATCGATCTTTTGAAGATAAGTGATTGAGCGGATGTGACCAAGCACCATCACTGACAGCACCCAAAATATCCCAACTTCACTTCAACAACAGCTCGATCACCTCTCCGAGGTACCAGTACTCGACTAGTTTCACTATTACTACTTCTCTATCTATTTTCTTCCTCTCCAAGTTTCGTTTATGATAAATTCGTTCGAAAATCAACGCCCTTTCTTCCAATCCTCCCTCACCTCAGCACCCGCTCCATCACCTCTCCGAGGTACCAGTACTCGACTATTTTCACTATTACTACTTGTTCACCTCTTTCTCATGAAACGGAGCTCATTTGACTATAACAGGAATCAGAGAATCTACACCCTCTCTCCCAATTGTAAGCTCACCTCAGCACCCGCTCCATCACCTCTCCGAGGTACCAGTACTTGACCCTCCGCGGTTCCTGCAGCATCGCATACTCCTGGATCACCTGCCAGTCGCAAATTAGAAAGAAATTCGTCTCCATCGCGCCCTATTGTATGTGCAACTCCTGGATCACCTGCACAATTTAGCAATATCCGGTTGATGCAAAAGTTTCTTTCTTTTTTTCAACTTTAGGAGATCGACCACAACTTGCTCGCCGTGCATCCAATTGATTCGAGTTTTTCTGTAGACTGTCAGGGCTAGGATACCCTTTCTAGTGCACCCTACCAAAAGTCAGTCTACTCATGGAGACGGGTGTATGCACCCAAAGTGTGAGTGGCCGATGTGCACACTGAAAATTCATTCAATCGCCATTCCGCGGGCATGGGAGCTACACCCAAATTCAATCACGGTTGCAGAGCATAACCAACGAGGGATCATTTATAGGTGGAATTGGGTTCCTAGCACAACGCACCCTCCTGTACAACCTCCATATTCAAAATAAGAATTTTCAGAAAATAATTTAAATCAATTTATGCAACCCCCTTGTCGTTGTAAAGGAGCAGACAATGTAAGCTATCTAAAAATTTGAAGTAGCTTGCATGCCCATTGTCAAATTTTATTTGTGAGAGAATGCGATTACCCTGCGGAGAACTACATTTTTTGAAAGGCATAGGCCTAAATATGGACATCGAAAATGTCTAATCTGTAGTTTCTCTGCTTTCCGCAAAGGCTGGGACGCGGATCTTTTGTGGTCAATCGAACGAGTTAGTGGTCCCCTATCACTCCCTGAAAGGTCTTAATTTTGAGACGTCGGGTGTTTATACAGTAGGTTGCGAACGTGATTCTACCAAAGAGTAAATATTTTCCATTTTTTCTCACTTCATGTTCTAAAATTATTTTATCTTGTTCTATGCAATCGTGATTCGGCATAAACCTACTACGGTAATCCCACACCAACCCCCTAAAATTTGCTCAAAAGGATTTTGGGTCAAGTAAAGCAGGAGAGCAGAAATTAAAGAAAACAAAAAGAAAGAAACTTATGCATCAACCTAATAGTATTAGAACTGGATGGACCAGCAGCAAGTCATGTAACACTGGGTGATATTGACTGAAAAGTGATCGGACG
This sequence comes from Pristionchus japonicus, assembly GCA_900490845.1. Taxonomy (NCBI): domain Eukaryota; kingdom Metazoa; phylum Nematoda; class Chromadorea; order Rhabditida; family Neodiplogasteridae; genus Pristionchus; species Pristionchus japonicus. The sequence goes on from LS492907.1 coordinate 265,490, forward strand.
TTTACGAAATCGCGTTCAGGAATCTTCGAAAATAGTTTTTGTGGCCATGTTAGGAGCACGTTTCCGAAATTTTGATACTTTTATGTTATTTTTTGTTTTTTTTTGTTTTTTTTTTCTAAACGCGATTTTTTTTTCCTAAACGCGAGTTCCTAGACGTCCCATCGCCCATTGAAAGTTGTAGAATAACTCCAACCTCGACGAGCTCCGGCAGTGGCTCCTCAATGCTCCTCTGCTGTTCCTTTCTCCTCTTGCTGACTCGGCGGGGAGTGCTGGGTTCTTGATGAACTGCGGCTGCTGCGGTGGCACTAGCTGTGGGCAGTGGAGGGCTGGGCTCGGCCTTGCGATGCCGTTGATACGACACGACCTGCCAGTCCATCTCATCGGTGGAGACGAAGAGAGAGGAGGAGGAGGGGGTGGGGTCCTGCAATGACATGCACCTTGAAATTGAGCCATGAGGGTCGAAATGATAAATAACGTGGATTTTCGACAATACGCTGCGAAGTCATAGAAGTTGCTCAGTGAACAACTCAAGCTCAAACGTTTGAAATTGAAACACTTTTTTGATCGGCTTAGCTAGATAGGTTTCAAAGAGGATTCAGATGCTCAAAGGAATCTGTAAGTATAATGCTGTGCATTCACCGGTTCAATCTCAATCAATAATCAGGGACAACGAGAGCTCACCTCACTGCTGCTTCCTGGCTCGTCGGCAGACGTCTCGAAGGGAAGATTCTGATAGGACGATGTGTCTGGAATACGGTAGGCATTGGATTATCGATTAGTGCCATCTTGGAAAAGAGGATACGGTAGGTTTCGAAGGGACCAACCCTAATAAACCCCCTGCGCAAATAGTGAGGGTATACGGTAGGTCTCGAGGCAATAAACTCTCCCATTCTCTCCATAATCATCACGATAAACACGACCAACGACTACTTATTGCCCAAATATCGGCGAAGGAAATCGTTACTTTTATGGGCTAAGGAGTGGGGAAGTGTGGGAACAGAGAGGCAATTGAGGCGAAAAACAACGGCAGTTGCGCGGGTCCGGCCAATTTTGTCGGGAGGAGAACCGAGAGAGCATGGTAAAGAGAGAGAGTTCAGAGATGCCTTATGATTTTACTTGTCGTGCCATTTCACCGATCAGAGAAGACGAGAATGCATGGGGAAATGGAAGAGTCAGACTTGGATGGTCCCCGTGATTCTCCCATTGCGCAATGACTGTTTTGAGAGACTCCTCTGTTCCCTGTTGTCAAGCAGAGATTGCAAGTGAGTCACCGCAGCTTCACTAGACCGTGAAAGAGGACTTGCAAGGCTTGGAACCCCTATCATTAGCGACTTGAAAGGTGTCAAAAACGCTGATGTTATCGCCACTAAAAGTCGGAAGCGTTTGAAACCGAAGTGCCGCCGGATTCGCCATTCTGCTCCTCTTTCAAGTGAGAGAAGAAGGGCCATAAACCTCCTCAAAAAGGACTTCCGAACACTGGCAAAAGAGAGGAGAAGGAAGAAGAGGGATGACTCAAAGGGGAAGAAAGAGAAGAGTGAACATTTGAACGGACTCTGCTGAGTTCACGCTGAAGGGTCAGAGACCTTAGGAAATCTGGGCAGCATAAATAACTCCAAATTGAAACCCTAGTTGCATTTTCACGCCTGGATTCTTTGCTACAAATTTAAATGTCATGCCTCCAAATCCGTAAATTCAAGAAAAAAAGGAGAAGAGTGAAGCCAAGAAATACCAATGCAGAGATTTTCCTCCTCAATTTTAGTGCTCTATCGCCTTTCTGACCAGTGAAAATGTTGCTGAAATGCTCTCTTCGGTTCACGTGATCTATAGAGGAACAGACCGAAATGAGAAGATTCAGACAATCCCCGAAAAAGTGTGATGATAATTGCCTAAGCCGAAACCAGACGACTTCCGGAATACTTGGGATATCGAATTAGATTCACGGGGGTACTCAAGAACTCTAAATAATGGGCTTCAGTATCTCGATCGATGAGAGAAAGAGATGAAGGAATAATTGAAGGGATATGTTTCACAGAAAACTTGATGAATTATGTTTCACAGAAAACTTGATGAATTTCAAATTGTAGGTAAGATGAAATTACATGGCAGGAGTGAAATCACGTGAGCACAAACACATGCGTTAGATTTCCACCGTACCCTCGTACCATACGGTTGCCCTAGCTAGATAACTTATCCCATGCTCACGCTTCACTCTCCCAGAGTTTCAAGTGTAAGAAAAACAATGGAGCAGGCATGAACTCTCCGCTCGGATCACATAACTATGAGAAATGGGATGATGACATTAAGACTGGCTTCTGGGCTCAAGATGTGGCGTCAAAATGAGGAAATTCTGAGGATGAATGCCGAAACTGAGAGTTATGGGCTAAAGTTCTCAAACAATCGGCTCGCATGGAATAATATGCGCGGTGAAATTCGAGCTGTGGGCTCAACCTCGAAGGCGTTGGTGAGATAGATATTGACCGCCTACTTTTATGCCGGATGGGAGGCGAGAGCCAATGGAATGGAAGAGGCGAGCCATGGGGCAATGCTTGAAAAAGAAGATAAGATAGGCCTACGACCTCAACTTCTAAGCACTGGGGGTGCTTGAATGACCAACTTCCTCCATGGCAATAGGAGAGGCAAAGGGGAGCAAAGAGGTGAGAAGAGGTCTATGTTGTAGAGAATAGTGATAATATTCTCGCGAATCATACGATGAGCTGATTTTTTTTCGGACAATCCATGAACCCTTTCCTCGAAGACCTAACGAGAGAAAGACTGCGCACCTCCCAAGGAAAGAAGAGAAGGGGCGGAGAGGGGGAGAGGCTCTAGGGGGCGGGGTCTACAGGTGAAAATAAGGAAGAAGAGAAACTACTATTTTCCTAAATAGTAGGTTAGATTTCAGGGAGACCACTCCGTGTTTTCAGCCCATGCAAGAACAAGCGAGTGTTCTATGTTTTGGAATTCTCGAGTTCAAAATCACCTTATCAACTAATCAAACGAAAGCTTCTCGTCATTCATATAGAGGACTGTGGGTTGTTTGAGCATTTGAATACGTTTACGATCATCATTAGAAGAAGGGCATCACCTAGGGGCCGTAAGCACCGTGGCATAAAGAAATGGCAGGAGAAGAGGGGTGACGAAATGTCACTGGAAGAGACAACGGAGATGGTCAAATGGTAAATAGGGAGAGTAATGGCCTAACTCTCTTAATTTTACGCGCTCTCTCAACCGCTAGAGTGAAAAATGGTGACTGAGTGATCGAAACCATTCAATGGGTAGACGACTAGAGTGGAGTTTCAAGCTTAATCCAACACTATTCACTAGAAAGTTTCGAAATGGGCTACTGTCGAACACAATGGTGAATCCGGGTTCGAAAACCTATTTCGTATTCACGGAAAGGCAGATGGCTCGATGTATGGAACACTTTTTGCCCTTCCTCTCATCCTCCCTCGCTTCACGAGACTCTTTTTCTCAATAGGATGAGTGGCCTCTTAGGATGGGGAATTAACGATCCCTCAGGTCCCTCTGACTCTCTCGAGTTCGCCTGCTCTCTCGCTCTGTCTGACTGCGGAGACAGTGTGTGAAAGTGAGAGAGCGTTGCTTCCGGAGACTGACTACTAATGGACTGTCAATCCAATCCGACTCGGTGGCATGAATTGAGGCAGGGCGCAATGCGCTTGCCGTACAGTAGGCACATGGATTCGGAATACTGTAGCCCGGAATACCGTATGCCGTATCTACGATGACTCACAATCGATCCTCAACGAGCTCGGGCTGTAGCTTGGTCCCGCGCCGTGGAAATACGGTAGGATGTAGTGGTGCTGCGGGGGCTGCTGCGGTAGGCAGGCTGGGATGTATTGATTAGCTAAGCCATCAGGGGGATACGGTGGTCGCACATCAACCAATCACTCTACATCACTTTGGATACGTTTCACAGATGAAACGAAATTGAAGAGAGTGTTCTACTTTTAGTGTAGCCATTGCGAATAGTACGACAAATTTTCACACTTCTCCACTAGAGTTCGAAATACGGGTCTTCATTTCACGCACTCTCTCACCGGTCAGACAGACGAGAGAGTGTGCGAAATGAAGAGACGATGACCCGAATTTCGAACTCTATTCTCCACCCCACACTCACCCAGCGGCAGTCTCGGCTGGCTGAGCGCGTGCCAGAGTGTGTGGAAGAGCATCGGCGGCAGCGCGTGGGGGTCTGCAAATATCTTTTCTTGTTGAATTTTGAACAGGCGACCTTTAGGAAATCGCAGATCTCACTAGCAAGCACACCACTCACCATGCAATATTCCATGGAAAGGCGGTAGGTCAATCGATAAGCAAAGCTGGTTCGTGGGTGGTGGTTCGGGGCTGGCGCCGGCAGAGCGGGCGTCGCGCGACGCGCCGCCCTCCGCGTGGCGTCGCCTCTTTCGCGAAATCTTGGTAGCGTTTCTGAAATATTATGCCTTGAAACTCGAAAAAGTGTAACAGAATGAGCAACAAGCGCGGATGAGTTGCATGGATGATAACTTCTCGAATTGGGGAGGAAAACAATATAAATCGGTCATAAATCATAGGAATTGAGTGTCGATGCACGTGGTTAGGGCATCACTCAAGCATCCAATTTCGTTGAGGCCCAAGTGATAAATGCTTTCCAATATTTTGGGCTCTCGAGTGAAATTGATGATAGCTTGCTTAGAAATATGGATGGAGGAAAGGAAGTGGTTGGTGCAGACTCTTGGAATGCTAGGAGAGGTCTTGCAAGGAAATATGTCTGCTCAGGTGAGAGCAAGATAGGATTAGGACACCTGTGGAGGACGGATTAGTAGGTGTCAGACCCATTGGGTCAATCAAGATGCATCTGTGTGCAAATAAGAGACAAGAGGGATCAGGAAATGATTGGCTAATTGATGAACTTGCGCGGATACGAACAAAAGAGGACTGAAGACAGGAAATGCAGATGAAAGAAACCATTGGTTTACGCTTAGCTGTTCATTGCGCAATGGGAACCGCGTCGCGCCTATGCGACTTGTGAAAGAAAGAAGGGGGCAGTGATCCGACTCTCTCATTCTCCCCTGCTCTCTCGCTTTTCTAACAGGCGAGAGATCATGTTGAATGGAGAGAAAGAAGAGGGAAAGATACGGCATAGCGCGATGTAACACAGAAGGAGAAGGAATCGTTCCTGCTCTCTCCATTTCCCGTGCTCTCTCGCCTGTGAGACTCTCTCGATTCCGCCTGCTCTCTCACCGATCAGGCGAAGCTAGAGACAATGGAAACTTGAGAGAGCACACACTGTTCGGAAGAAGACATTAGTCAGCTGCAATGGCGCATACTGAAACGATCTCTCAGACTTCTCTGCGCTCTCCTCAACCTCCACACTATCTCACCTTGTCTGACAACCTAGAAATCAGTAAGATCACTGAGAGCCGGTCATTCTGCCCGTAACCATTCAGAGTGCTGTCCAACTATGTCTGATCGGAGGTAGCATGTAAAATGGAGAGTAAGCCATAGATCGCTCGGCAAGATAGAACAACACTGACACTTTCTAGAAGGGCAATGGTCTAATTCTGGGCAGAGCGAGAGAACATGGAGAAACGAGAAGTGTCAGAGAGTAAGAACGAGTAGAGTGCTCCCAAAGTAGCGCCAAAACGGACAAAGGATCGTAAGGGAGAGATGCCATTTTTCACTATGTGCACCCTGACTTTTTGCACCTTGCGCTCAAGGTCAATGACCCCCCATGCGATCAGATGAATTTCAGTGATCGCAGAAAGGTATTACGAAAATTCAGCTAGCATTGTGAGCTCATCGCGCTGTTCTATTGCAAGAAAAATTTAAAAATACACTACCTCAGGATGGCAGGAATTTTGCGAGCGAACAGATGAGTTTCAGCGAACCAGTAAGGTCAAGGAGAAACGCAGATTTCAGTGGACCGACGGTCGTACATAAAAAAAATCAACTTCTCGACTACATTTAAAAATTCCAGATGAGCGGAGCCCACTAAAATCAAACTACCATACAAAACGATATTGTTCAAAACAAGGAAAGTAGTCTAGAATTCGTTGAGCTTATCTCAATCTTCGATCTCTAGGACCTCCCATAGACAAAGACATCTGGATACATTTCACGGCAGATAATGGATGCCATTCGGCATTCGAAGAATGAAGCGAGAGTATGCGAATGGGAGGAATGAGATCATTCGCTAGAGAGAGAGAGAGAGATCGATGACATTTCATCACGGGCGCTAAATCGTAATGAAAGTCGCTCTTCCGAGAATCATTTGAATTTCCGCGAACTACCTTTCAGTAGATCAACCCCTCAAAAACATGGACGTTTTCACATCAGTTGTAGTCCCTATTGTGCGTTCGGGAGGGCTTAGACATACTAGTACGTTCGAGATCTTTGCTCTCGTTCGTCTGATAAGCTATCATTGCGGAAGCAAATACAAGTTTCCTCAGACAAGTGTAAGGGCTGAAAAGACCCTGCCTGGCACCATCCTCATTAGAGATGAGAGTTTTAGTGAAAGGGCGTCGGGTTCGATCACAACATTGATAGCTCTGCATCAACGACAAGTTATGCCCACAGGGCGACCCTGAGATACGTCTCAATTACGCCCTCTGTAATCATAGACCAACTGAATTGTGCAAACACCATCGAGGTTTGGTCTACGAACGAGGTTTCGAAGGGAGTAGCTAAGTTTCACAAGTTACTGAAATACGAAGATATTGATGTAAGGCAATTATTCCCTGGTTTTTTTATAGGCGAAAAAAGTAATTCATGCCAATGATCCTGGCCAATGTTCGAACTGCGTCCAAAAAAGTGCATGATACTCTGAGCCAATACGTGTTGATAGTGAAATATTGTTGCTCAGTAGCATAAACACCTCCTACAAATTTCAGTCTAAGAAATATCACACATGGAGGAGAATAGGGCATGCGGGCTCAGACCACCCTAGACAATCCCTGTGAACATCTGGAAATAATTCGGTCGTGATCAGTGTTTTTTTTGCGAATCGAAACAAGGTGCTGGTCATTGAGTTCGCGAGCACTCAGACCTCCCAGACTTCTGATTACAGACTGCATCTGGCGTCAATTCGCATTTCGCGCAATTTCAGTATTGCAAAAGTAGTTTATAAAAAAGGTGGAGGGGAAGTAGGAGAAGAAGAGAAGAACTACAACTTGTGATCAACACCTAATTCTAGATTTACGAAGCAATACTCTCACTAATCTGCCCTCAAAAAAGTGTCGAAGCCATTTCAGTCAGAGTGCGAAAACATCCTTTCACTGCCTGACACGAGGTTAATTACTACTAAGAGCCTCGTGATTCGTACGATTGCAGATTCCAGACAAGTGAGGGGTCATTTTTGCTTTTTAGCGTTGAAAAAGAGGGATGAGCTTCAGCAATTCATTAATATTCAGACGGAAGATGGATTTCAATTCCATCTTCCCGTTTCGGAAAAAGAACGCAATAATATTTTTTCACGATCTCGCGACCAGGAACTAGACGAGTAAACTTTCCGCCCATTAGTAGAGGTCCTCGAACACTCTCAAGATCATCCCACGCAATTCATCGAATTTCTGGGAGAGTCTACAACGATGAGTTTCGCCAATTCTACAAACGCGAAGCGAAATCTCATTGTCAATAGTGTCTCTGGTGCTCTGTAAAATATCACAATGATCATCGATCAATCAGGCCGTCTGTGCAGAGTTTCTCAAAGTCTGAGACTCAGGCCTTCTGTCCAGACAAAGAAATACTACATCTGTCTATGATGTGCGTGGATAACAGACGGATGACATATCAAAGGAGATATTCGCCATTGAAGAGTGCAGAGTTTCTTCAAGAGATCAGAGCTTTGAGGCAAACAAGTCTGACTGCAATAATGATGATGTCTATCCGAACTGCGTCTGCAATATCTCAGAGATGAACTTTCAATTACACTCTGATAGCAATTCACGGTATGATACGAATCTAATTTCATCACCATCTCATCTGCATGCGTAGATGAGGCTAACAACACTTGCAGCAAGGAAGTCTTCCGCAATCTCTACACCGTTTGATATTAATGTAATTTCGCCACGACTTTCCGCAATATCAGCCCCCGGCAACATCTAGGAAGACTTGAGCGTTCTATTCCAGGGATGCACTTTCAATTAGACCCTGATAGCACTGCCTAGCCAAGTACTAGCTGGTACGAATCTAATTTCAGCACTATCTCGAGGAACTCCTCAGCCCCTCAATTCACGCAGGCGAGACTAACACCTCTGCATTGCAGAGACTGGAAGGCGGAAGGTTTCCCGCAATATCGAAGACATCGAAGATGCACTTTCAATTAGACCCGAATATCAGCCCGACACTGCCTGATACAAGTGCAATTATTGATAAGAGGCTTCGAGAAGTGTTCTGGCTCTCTCAATTCTGCGCTCTCTCTCGCCAATTAGAGAGAGGGCTAGAGAGCATGGGATACAGGGAGACTCAGACAAGTGCTCGAGCTTTATGAAGAGCTTGGGGATACGAAGGCCCACGAGAATGTTCCGTGTAGTTCAAAGTAGGGAGTGAAATCCCAAAGCTGTTGTTTCACTTTGTTAGTAAACCTCAGCTACTACTACATTTTAACTACATTTTGAAGCGCCTGCACAGCTTTTAGAAAGAGATAGAAGGAACGAAATGAGTTTCAAAAGACTGGAGGAGAGTTCGGGAGTTCCAACTCAATTTCAGCGAAGACATTGAGGACCGCAGGGACACGTCGACTTGGGAAGGAAACAGGGGCTTGAAGGACCGCAAAAAAGAGGTTGATTGAGAGCTCTTTGGGTGTCTTCGAAATCCCTATGGGCCGCCCAAAGTGGAAGAACATCAGGATGAGGGAGAGGAAACTAAGAGAGCTGCCGTAGGGACACGTCGACTTGAGAAGGAGGAAGGGAGGTTTGGCAAAAAAGAAAAGATTGAAAGTGGCTGCGTTTCTATATAATCTCTCGAGGACTACAGTAGGAAGGGAGGTTGTAAGGCTTGCAAAAAGGGGCTGATTGAGAGTGGCTTCGAATCCCTACTAGTATGAACGGACTTTTTCCATGACTGCAGGAGGGAATTGAAGGAGAAAAGACCGAGAAAAGGGAGGTTTCTAGCAGGCAAAAAAAGAGGTTGATGGAGTGCGCCAGAGAGTGTAATCTCCTAGGAATCGGTGGTATCAGTTAATTTCAATGATGAAATGGGAACGATATAGTTTCAGAGATTTTAGGCGATGTAAAGGCTTCGAGTAACGAGTAACGAGTGAAGGAGTAACGAGAAATTCAAGAAAGAATGTTGTACGCGCAGTGATCGGTAACAGAGAATGAAAGGCAAATGATCGTGAGTGGTTCAGCAGCGCACGATACGGCACATTTCCCGTGTTTTACTCTACTATCCGACTCTCCAAATGCTCTGACGTTCCCTCTAATCGGATAGAGAACGAGTGAAACATCGAGAGACGCATTGCTCTAATCTATTCGCAACATCTCACGCGCGTGAAAAAGTGGCGGAACTGCAGAAAAATCGGTAGAAAGGACGTTAATACAAGCGAAACTCTCTAACGGAGTGGCGGAACTCTACCACTTTTCACTCTGGCTGAGCTACGCAATCGGTTATGTTCTTGTACCTCGAAGTCCGTAATAAATCCGAGGACTACGATATTCCAATGCAGTAGGGGAAGGATTGAGAAGAAGGGATGGATGGAGGTTTCTACCCGGGGCGCAAAAAAAGGTTGATTGAGAGCCGAGAAGCGGGGTGGGTTCGATGCTCGCTTCTCTTCTACTCTCTCAATTCCGCGTGCTCTCTAACCCTCTGCTTCTCTGCGCTCTCTCACTTCCTCGTTGTCTCTCTTTGCTCTAACCTCTCTGCCATCTCTTAGTTCCGCGTGCTCTCTCATAACCCCTTCGTCTCTGCACTCTCTCGATTACACACGCTCCCTCGTCCCTCCCACTCTCATTCGCAAAATGAATCCTTCAGGTATCGTTTCCGCTAACCGGGAGGAATGATTCACGACGGATAGCGAAATATCGCGACGCATTTTTTGGAATTTCCGCCGCGCATCATCTGAAACGTCAGAAAGTTCTCACCACTTGAATACTGGAATAGCGTGAGAACTGTCGATAATCGGTTTCAAGGATGAGAAAGGTAAAAAATATAGGGAACCAGGGGCCTTTGGTCTCATCGAGTGTAGCCCAAGACCAGGGAATTCCAATTCCAGGAATGCGGAAAGGGAAGGGAATGAGAAGAAGGAAGGGAGCAATGTTTCAGCCCCCCCCCCCTGCCAGAGTAGGGAGAAATATTGGTCCCTGCCCCCGGCTCTCCACCCTACTCCATTTCTCTGGTTCTTGCCGGCACGTGAGAGATAATGGGTTCTGGGGAGGTCGGAATGTCCAGGACTGAACTGCCCACTCTTCGTTACGCTCGATTTGAGTGGCGGAAAGTGGTTCGGAGAGGTCTGAGGTTTGACCGACGCAAACGAGAAAATTGGGGCAAAGAATTCCTCATAGTTGCTCCGAGAATAGAAAACGTCGAGGAAACTACTACTACTAGATAGAAAAACGCTCCATTCAATTTTATGGTCGGTTAGAATAATGCCGGGCCTAGAGCGCTGGAGATTAATTGGAAGCACAGAGGTCGGGAGGCCACGAGTGATGAAATAGGCCAGGTCTATTTCCTCTCTTCGACTCCCTTTCTCTCTGTACGGCTTTCGTGATGCGAGGAGGGTATTAGTCTGGATGAGAATCATGAAGGTGATATAGAAGAGCTTTGGAATAGGCGGAATATGCAAATATGTAGTTCTCATCCAGTTGGTTCTCATCCGGCCTATTACTTTCTGGACTGCATTCGTGATGCGACAAGGCGTGAAATAGAGAGGCAGCAACCCGACTCACGAACTGATGAAACAGAGGAGGTCCCCGAGGTCGGTTCGGCTCAAATTGAGAAGCGAGAGAACACGAAGATTGGATACGCAATTTTAATATTGCAGAGCACATGGACAGAATATCTGAGTAGTGTGGAGAGAAATGAAATGAAGGCGCGTTCTATATTCCTTCTCTACTAAACAGCATGGAATGATTGTAGGAGACCCGTGGGGACTCGGGAAAAATTTTCGAGAAAACTGATCACATTACTATCGTTCTCATGGCGACTCCAGTTCGAGTCAATCACGGGGGAAATTGATGCAAAAACGCAGAGATATCCGGATACAGCGAGAGGGTGGGCGGAAATTATCGGTTAAAAAACGGGGGAAAACTAGGAATAGAGACTAAATTATAGGATAAGATGGTGAGAGAAACTGAACAAATCACGGGAGTCTGAGGCAAAGTAACATGCTGAGATTATGCGGCTTGCAGAGCGGAAATCGGCTCTCTGACCGACAAGAACGTGCGGGATTGAGTGAGTATATCGTAGAGGAAATGCGATTTAGGCAGACGTAGGGGTCAATGTGAGTGTAGCGAATGGGTAATCTGCGAATTGGAGAAGCAGAGAGATTCTCGGCTCTCGGAAACTCTTGGAGAACACGAAACACATCAACTCCGGAGTAATGCCTATAGTATTGTCTAGTAGCTTATCATAATGAGTATTGCATGACATCGGTTAGGCGATTTGTAACTCCAATCCCCTAAATATAGGAGTTTCCGACGCTCAAACTTCCACATCAACTCACGTAATAAGAACATGTGCAGAGAAAGAGAACATATGCTGACGGCGCATAGCGAATTCAAGAGAAAGAGTAAGAGAGGTCGAGAGAACAACTCTCGCACGACACTGTTCATGCGTTAGACAGGGCGAGAGAGCAGGCGGAATTGGGAAAGTCAGACTCATGTTCCAACACGCGACATTCACCTCGAACAGTAATAATAATAATAATAATAATAATTTATTCATGTCAGGCGCTAACGCTCAGATGAGGATGGGGCGCCACTCTTCATTAGTTGCATTCCACCAGTGTTTGCCAATAGCTCGCTTTAGGTCGTCCCGCCAACGTGTCCGGGGGTGGCCAGTTGGACGGGTGCAGTAGGGGATCCATACAGAGCAGAGCAACCTCGAACCTCGAACCGAAAAAGCCTCGAGCATACCTCGAACAGAGCAACAGGAAAAAAGAAAGCTAGAAGTAAGCCTCAACGTTCAGAGAAACCCGATCGACTGTAAGCAATCTCGGAATCTGCCCGTCAATAAGCGAGAGTTTCAGCGAGCAAACAGCAAACAGTTCAAAGAGTGAAAAACAGAACGGAGAAGTTAGCGCAAAAGTCGAGAATACTAAAGTGAATGGAGCGAAAAGGCGCGCAAACTCAGTTATCAAGCGATTACTAGACAGGTGAATCCGAGCCATTTCTTATCTACGAGAGGTTATCGGAGACCACGAGGTCAACCCGTTGAGCAGGTGTAGGAAAGAGCACGCGTTATCTGACGCCAAAGAAGTCAAGGGCAAAAGTGAACGACTTCTAAACCTTTCAACCCTGATTCGACTAAAGCATTTAAGAATTAGAGATTTATGAAAAGCTAACAGAAAGTCTCAAAGCGTCAAAGAGACCACGAGGTGTTGGAAAGAGCACGCGTTATCAGCGGACGATAATAAAAAAAGGGAGTCAGAATAGGGAACGAACTGCATCATGGACAATCGAAGTTGTAGAGAAGCTTCAAAATTCTCTTGTTGAGAAAAACAAGCCAGTAATCTGCTATCACATATGCAGGCTAACAGTTGTGTATGACAAGAACAATGTATACCTTCCACAATCGATGAGTAAAAAAAAGTGGTTGTGGAAAATAATGCGCACAACTCCACTAAAGCGTGAAATTTTGCTGGAACTCGGGGGCGATATTCTGCCAGAAAACCCATTAGACGTCGAAGCAGAAAAGTTGCAGAGACTGAGCTCTGCGGCATTTAATGAATTCGCGAGCCATGCAAACAAAACTTCGACGGAATCACGTAAAACCCCCCAGAATAATAGATTCTGCATCGAAAAAGGGAGGTAATAAAGTCAGGGATCCTTCATTTTCAAACAAAAACTTCGGAACGGAACGGAATTGCCGTCAGGAAAATCGGAAAAAAATTAGGAAAATCGTCGGAAAAAAAACTTCAATTGGCGTGTAGAAAAGAGAATATGCGTGAAAAACCTGCAATCGAAGAGAAAGAGGGAGTTATAGAGACTACCTTCTGAATTTTCACACTCCATTGTCTCAACTAAACACAACCAAGGTATGGATTCAGATGCCATGAAGCAATCGAGGAAAATTAATCGGAAAAGGAGAGAAAAGGGGGAGGTTATAGAGACCAAAACTCCCAATTCTGCTGAAACGTTCATGAAAAAAGTGCAGCTTCTCAAATATTCAAGGAACCATGCCTGATGTGAATCTTCAATTGACGAAAAAGAGAGAAAAGAGGGAGGTTATAGAGACTAAAGCGCGCGACGCGGCGGCACACGGGGTAAGAGAGCAAACAATGGCAGCAGATGGGTAGAAGAAAGAGGAGTAGGAGAGGATGACAGACGGCTGCTCTCCTCTTTTTGCACGCTCTCTTGCCTCTCTATCTTGCTAGAGACCAAGAGATATGAAGAGAGTGTCATCATAACTGACAGAAGGTAACTCTCTCCATTTCGCACGCTCTTTTGCCTCCCTAACCTGCCAAGGACCAAGGGATATCAGGAGAGATATGAGGACAGAAGGTGAATGTCCTCGTATTACCCGCTCTTTTGCCTCTATAACCCATTATAGAGCATGTGTTGTGCATCTTTATTACTGACAGTGTCCCTACTCAATTCAAATACTGACTCGTTGTCCTAACCGACGAGAGATTATGAAGAGTAAACATAAATTTTACTGGTTTCATATTTCCTCGCGCCCCGAACCTCGAGATTCGACTACTAGGGTTGGTTAAATGCAAAAACTGCCTGAATACCTTCGTGATTGTGCAAACGTTTCAAGAAAAGATAGAGAGCGCGTAAAATGAAGGCCTACGGAAGAGCACAATAATGAAAAGAGAAGACAACACTTCGTCTATCCTCCTCTTCTCTCTTCTCGCTCAACGAAGTCAGACAAAGGAGCGAAACATTGCTCATTTCACAACACTCAAGTCAGAGTCTCTCCGTTTGGCGCGATGTCTCGTCGGTTAGACAGAGCGAAAGATAATCAATTTTACGCCTCTCTAGCTTGCTGCTGCAGGTCAGTGCAAAAGTTCGCGAAAATTGTAGCGAAAACAGCGCCGCTGCGTCAATTGCAACTACAAATCGCTGTTTGTCACGAGCTCGATCCGGCTAGAAAGAGGCCATGTGAATCGCCGAATGCAATCTTTGCTTAATGACTACCCTCAGAATGCTCCTAACGAAAAGCCACGCGGGACTTATCGAAAGACATTGCAATTCGCCAGACACTCAGAAACCTTACACCAGCAAGTAAGTTAGACGGAGTGGTGAAGTAACCCAACAACACAAGCTCTCTCTCACTTGAGACACTCCGCTGCTTTTTGTGTTCCAGAAAGAACAGACAACATTGAAGGGAGGAGATGAGGGGAGTGAAAGAGGAGGAAGAAGCTATCCAGAATCCTCTGGATGCTCCCACAATACTACTGCTATATCAATGAAATAATACGCTAAGGAGTTCACAGCTTTTGATCAGAAAGAACAGATAACATTGAAGGGAGGGGAGAGAAGAGAGGGAAATCCTCGGCTTCAGCTTGAATCGAGCAAGGCTTCACGCTTCTGTGAACAGCAAATCCATGACGGAACTGAGGAAATAGTCGTTGAAGATCGAGCAAGAAATCTCTCCCCCAACGTAAACGGATTTTCTGGAGTAGATAATGGTCCAAGGATACTACTATTTGCTATAAACCCATCGGCTAAAGAGTAGATGTTGTTAGATTCTCAGGTAAATCGATCATCTGAAACAGCAAAGGTTGCGCTACTGTCAATGAAGTTATGACAGAAGATATGAGAATTGGACGACGTAGAAGTACTTGGCATCATAGAAGCAATCAATTGCATGCCTTTCCGCTTGCAGGCCAGTGCGAAAGTTGCGTGAAAATTGTAGCAAAACAGCGGCACTGCGTCAAACTCAATTAGTATCATTGGCGATTGGTAGCACGGAGAAATGGCAATCGAATCCATCATCTGGTCGAGAATGCGCAAGGATGCGATTCTCATGAGAATCTCACATGACTGACAGTGAAGTTACACGGATGTTGTGCAGTATGTAAAAGGTAATGTGTAGCATCAGCGAAACAGGGATCGGATAGCAACGGAAAAGCCATGAGTATTCACGGTAGCTCACTATGAATATCGTAGCCAAGCGCAATTTGCTAAACGGCGAAACCATGTCGGGGTTGAGAATGATTCCCAAACCAAGTGCGGGAATTCTCTCACATTAGCTCGCATTGGATTTCAGAATTCCTTCCCATCTCTCCATACCCTCTTCGAACAAACAAGTTAGGGCTTCTGATGTCATGGGGAAATCGTAAAGACAAGCAAATCAGACGAAAACGTGGACGAGATATGAGCATGCGACAACAATGAATTGGGAATTCATGATCGAGAAGTCACGAATGTTGTGTACGTGATAGGTATCATGTCGCATCACAGAAACAGCGATCAGGATGACGATAGTCTATCGTGGATAGAAATGAAAACTCACGGGACGTGATTATGCAAAATCGTGCATGGTAGGGAAGTCTAGAGCAAATCCTCTGATAACCCAAAAGCGCGGAACCCTGGGAACTCGCCCATTCCAGTCCACTGCACACGCGTTTGCGTCAAGTGAATGGCCGCTGGCCGAGTATTCTCTCATTTTTCCGGGCTTTTTCGGCTTGTCTAACGAGAGAGCAAGTGGAATGGAGAGACGATTATTCTCACTGGCCGAATAGTGAAAGGGGAAGTGATGGAGCTAGCGAATGCATTGGATTTCAGAATCCCCATTCCTCTATCCGAGCAACTGCCCTCCCAGAACAAACAAGGTAGGGCTGCTGTAGTCGTGAGAAAATCGTAATGACGAGCAAATCAGCCGAAAACATGGGCAAAATGTACACAAAAATTTAAAGATGATTACACTAGAATGATTACAGTGAACCTAATGAGAGAACGCCTGGTTTGTAAATGACCAAAATATGCAAATAGTAGGGTCTCATCCGAATGTTCTCACCAGACCTAGCAAAAACTCTCACATTCCGACAACAATCGAGCGTGGAGCAGGAAGTTGGCGATATTATGCAGGTAATGGAATCATGAGCGAAACAGAGATCGGGTATTATGCAAAAGACGCGGAACTCAATCAACAGTCAGGGGACAGGAACGAGAACGGGAGGCAAGTGTTGAACCAAGAACGGACACGGTTCCGGTAAATAGCAATTTAATCTCGTGAGCGAAATGCAGAAAATGCTGCTGAGAATTCTCTCGGCCTTCGTAAAATGGACGCGCTTGCGTCGACTAAATGACCAACGCGGCCTCGAGTGACGAAGAAAAGGGGGGGGGGTGAATGCATAGCTCACAGCCTTCGGAAATCAGCCCTACCAAGAGCATGGCATTGCAGCAAGATTCGTGCCAATGCAATCAGACTAAGCAAATAGGGATGAGAACATCTGTCGAAGAGAGGGGATGGAAAAGTTGAAAAGCGAATGCATCCGAAGCAGAGCAACGCAAATCCATCACGAGAAGTGAAAACCCTTCAAATAGCTACATCTCCACCGAATTGGACTGAACTCTGGTGGAACCGCGGGGATAAGCATTCTGAGGGCCGCTTACTGAGAACTGAGAGTGTTTGTCAGCATTTTACCGATTTTTGGTTCCTACTTGAAAGGTTTCTCTACTCTCATCCTACAATCCGCTGACTTTGTTTCTATTCATGGAGGATAAACCGATAAGTCGATCAAGTCGAACGATGAAAATGATCTCGCTCTCTCATTTGTGCGTGATCTTTCGCGCATACTGTCAGACGAACGAACGGTTTAGCATAAAAAACTCGATACTCGCTACAAAATCGGATAGATACACGTGACAGGCAAACTCGAAGAGGCCTATATTGTATGGAGATCTGGGGCATGTGAACTGAAACCGAGTAGCTAAGGTACACAAGCCCACTATCGCCCGTGACCACTAAAGAAAGGGGCAAGGCACAGCGATTGTTTTGGCAGTGGCTCCTTTCTTCTCTTCCACTCCCTCTCCTGACTCCAACAAGGGGATGACTCCTCCTGGTTGTCATGAGAATTGCGAGCGGACCGCACAAAAACGTCTGGCTCTCTCGATTGCTCGTGCTCTCTCGCCCTATCTGACCGGCGAGAGAGCACGTGAAACGGAGAGAGACAGACTTGGCTGACGAGGCCCAGCTAAAATATGATGATGATGTGGACTAACTGCCCTGTCTTCCTGGATCCGACGTGGCCACTATACGATCCGTAGTGGAGGAAGTGAACTCCTTGGACTATACTACTCGATCAACTAATCGATCAACGCGTTGAGAGCCGATTCGAAAGTTGATCTTATCTACTCCAGCATTCACGTTGGGTGATTCTATGAACCCTTCACGACATTTGATTAAAAGTGCTCCGATAAGAGTTCCACATTCCAAAAATTTTCCACCCTTACGAAGATAAGAGGAATCGAGATAATGGGAAAGAAGTTACAGTTATACTCGGAAAAAACTCGAAAACTATCGAAAACTGCGTAAGAACTGTGAAAGTAAAGCACGAAGTACGGATAAAATCTAACAAAGTTATCAAGTTCATGCAGAAGTAAGAAAACTCAATCCCGTTAAAGGAGAAACGCTGAGTTGAAGCTCGAGCATTTCAACACGTACACCACTGATGTGACAGTGAAAGTTTTTACAAACGATAATCGACTCGAGGGTAATAAAACTGTCAATCACACGAGAACGATTCGACTCTCTCCATTCTGCATGCTCTCTCAGCAGTCAGACAACGTGCAAGAGTGAGTGAAATTGAGAGAGTCGAAGAAAGATATCGATGTCAGTCTCATCGAGCTCGAATCTCTAGCGGAAAGCCAGAGGAAAACATTGTCGACCTTCACGTAAGAATAACATCAAACGTCGATAACTCATGCGAGAAACGCTCACACCTACGCCTTCTAAGGCTTCACCGGATACTATTACTCAAAGTTGTCTTCTCAATTCTCTCCGATTGAAATCTACTGGCACCGTATACTCGATGAAAGTGCATAAAGAGAGTCAGAATTGGCTTCAAAAATCGATAGTTCATCAGCTAGACAACTACACAATGTATTACACGCAGGCCTCAAGGAGGTGTAATGTGATGTCAGCAGCTGAGAGCCTCACCGGAAGTCACGACGCCAAAACAACAACAACGAAAACAAGCCAAAACAAGACGAAAACAGACCAATTCTGGGCAATTCGGGGGCGAAAATAGCGGGCAGTTCTGGCACTTGCGAGGGGAGAGACGGGAAAAATGCGAGCGGGGAGTAAGACGGAGGGGAAAGAGTGGGGAAGAGGAGAAGGAGTAGGGGGAGAAAGAGAATCGAGTCCCCCCCCTCCGCCTTCTCTTTCTTCTCCCTCCCGTCCCTCCAACTCGCTGTCTTCTGAACGTTTTTGCTGCAAGAACACGTCAAGTTGGATGCATTGCGTCATCACTAGCCAATCTCGTGACCTGAGCGGGCAGGTCACCCGAAATGAGAAGCCGCAGAGACATCATTGAAGCAAACCCGGTGTAAATATGCTAATTTCCGGAGTGAGATTCGAGAAAAAGCGCACGTAAAATGCGAATCTAGAGAGAGAATCTCATGAGGGGTTTCAGCGTAATGCGAAGAATAAACGTAGAGTTCGGAGAACGCTCTCCTCAATCTACGTGCTCTCTCGTCTATTGAGAGGCTTTACACTTATTTTTGCATCTAGATTGGAGATATGAGGCTCAAACTATGCGGGGTTTCGCTTGAAATCCCCGCGAGATTTACACCGGCGAAAAACTAATCTAATCCCCGTCGCGTGATATCTTGTGAGGGATCTTAGCTGCTGTGACAGACCATGTCTGTTGTTTTGACCGTTTTCTGAGACTTCATGAGCTAAGTTCCAAGATAGATACCAGCGCTTCTATTCTTTTCTGGTATGGTTTTGCCAATTTTAAAGCAGAATTCCCTTCACGGGCACGGTGTCGAATCGACTCTTGTCGGGCAGTCATCAATTCAGATAAGATAGCCAAGACATCTCCGGAAAAATATTCCAGCAATTCTCAGTATTCGCTTAGGACACGTTGTCTTACTCCCCCACCTCCTCCTTCTCTTCTCCCGTCTCCCCCCAAACTCCATCAATCTCCTCGAGCGCTGGCCCGATACTCTCCATTTCACTCTATCTATCAAGCTGTCTGACGGGCGAGAGATCATGGGAAACGGAGAGAGACAGGGCGGAGAGAGATTTCCTCCATTAATGTGAGCGAAAAAAAGTCTGGACGCTGTCTCTGGAGAATGGGAAGGAAAGAAAGGAGGGGCAGATGAAAAGTGGAAGCGCACCCAATTTTATCTTTTTCACTCATTTGAATCCATTGAAAGACCTGAACCGTAAAGTCGCAACTCTAAATGAATTAACTGGAGAATATTCCGAGTGGGAAAGCGAGGTCGTATTGTTAGGGCTGGCTACAAAGGAGATACGGTTCGTACGCCATTGAACTGGAGTCTTGAGGAGGCGAAACGTGAAGGTGAAACACTGTATTCCTCAAAGCAGATCTACACACGACAACATCAATCAATCAATCAATCAATCAATCAATATTTATCAGAATCTAGCGGGGAGGGTGTTAACGCGCTTGCTGATCTCGTCTGGTATTGAATTCACAACATCACACTTCTAGTTCGGAGTTCCAGCACGTTGTAATCGCCTCTCAATCTCTCACGCTCAGATGATTCTTTTTCTCGGGAAAGTACCAAGCCGTTACCTCCCACACATTCTCACACGATTACTTAGTTTTCCTGTGAATGTAGCACAAAATTCCCCATATCTCAAGCACACGACCAGCACTTCCACGTTGGCCACTCCTTGTGAAATCAAAATTGAGAAATTCCCACCTAACTGATAATCTTCTTGTGAAACCTCTCCTCTTCGTGAACGTGCCAGCAAATTTCCTAATTTTCCCATCCCTTCTATTCCCCGACCACACCTTCTCTGTTGCTCACTCCTTGTGAAATCGGCTAAAACTTGAGAAATTTTCACCTAACTGATAATCTCCTTGAGAAATCATCCACATATATTCTCACGTTTATTCTCTGAATTGTAGGAACAACATAGCCGGAACTAAGACAACATCACGAGATTCAGTGTTCCAACAACAGTACCATCTTGACAGTCTAATCCCGCATTCAGACACTATTGTACGAAGGCAGATACTCAATGGATATTGAAAAAGTTTCTGGAAGGCAACATGATTCACTGACCAAGCTTCACCACAAGGTTTGTCACATCGCCTAGACACTATTGACTTCGGTAACCAATGAAGTCTAGATGGCGAGAATTCGCTGATTTCTTGATAAAAGATCACGAATGTCATTATCCCACTGTGTAATAAAAAAAAAACGCAACGTCAGCCTTTGTCTGCAGCCGCCATTCATTGTGAATTCAGTGAATTATTGATAAAAGTACACTACCGTACTGATTCGAAAATGTGAATCCAGCCGCTTTGTTAATAACACCGTCTAGACACTATTATCCTGCTCCATTCGTTGCGAATTCAATGCATTATTGACGAAAATTTACGAACGTCAAGATTCCGTTGTGTGAAATAAAACATCTGCGTTTTGTTGATCATATCACCAGACAGTATTATCCTGCAGATACTATTCATTGCGAATTCAGTGAATTATTCATGAAAGTTCACGCGGTGATTCTCTGATGTGAAGTCTCCAGCTAATCATCCATTCATGAAATACACATTCACAAAACACTTGTGAAATCTTTTTTTTTATTATCATGTCCTAGAAATTCATTCGATCAAAACACGACTTGTGCATGGAACGACACAGACAACTGTTGAGCCGGAACAATCAATCGATATTCACCGGGAGTCGGGGGCGGAAGATTACGGTAGGTCAACCAGATATTGATCTAGGAGAGGAGACTCGAGAAACTACTGTAGCTCAGGGGTTGAAACAAACAACGAAACGGAGTGCGCACTACCTATTATTACTCTGGTTTATAAGCATTTGTGGAAATGGAAAAGAGGAAAAACGGAAAACCTGTAGAATTTACAATGAACGAGGTCAGAGGATAGATTGTATAAGCCTCACAGATTCGAAAAGACCAAAGATCATCCTAGATAGAAAACGAGTAGGCATGCCTAGGCGACGCTACTTGCGAATGGCAATCACACGAATAATCAATGATTCGTGCGAGAGGTGGAAATCATGGTTCCTAGCGGGAAGGGTGGGTTACGGTAGGCGGGGGGATACGGTAATCGATACATCTCTGGAGAATACTGGCCGCGAGTGTGAGTAGTTGTGTGTGGTCGGGGGACGGACAGAGGCGAACCTGCAATTGGTGTGTTTCATGGGGAGCAGAAAGGTCTGGCAGATCGGTTAGAATTGATAGCACTCTGTGAGACACTTCAAAAAAGCCAAATGAATCGACGATGTCCTAACATACCCTCTAAACATAGTAAGCCGTTGATCGATTCTGTATCTCTCATCGAAGGAACCTACAGTATCCAAGAACCCCGAATGATCATATTCAATTGATAATCAATCAATATCGAGGCTACCATACCTCTACAGTAGTCCCTCCTCATCGCTTTCGCGTTTCTCCTACAGCACCCCCAACAACTACCGTAGCAGTAAGCTACCATGTTCCCCAATCAATCCACACCATCAATCAATATCATAACCAGTCAATAATAAGGCTACCGTACTTGTCTACCGTACTCCTCATCGCTGCCGCGTCACACCCACCTATCGTAGCCACAATTGATACCATGCCACACGCCCGGTCGATCACCGTAATCAATAAATCGATATTGTACCTGTCTACCGTACTCCTTCCTCATCGCTGCCGCGTCGTCTGGCTAAAGTACCTACCAACCTAACGTGCCCATAATCGATACCGTATGCCCTTCTCAGCGCAGGAACCATAACCTACAGTATCCAGTGGCCCGACTACCGTACCCAATCAATATTCAGGCTACCGTACCTGTCTACCGTACTCCTCATCGCTGCCGCGTCGTCTGGCTGAAGGCTCTTACCTACCTACCCAACGTACTCACAATCAATACCGTACCTCTGCCTCTCTCATCGCAGGAACCATAACCTACAGTACCCAGTAGCCCGACTACCGTACCCAATCAATATTCAGGCTACCGTACCTGTCTACCGTACTCCTCATCGCTGCCGCGTCACACCCACCTATCGCAGCCACAATTTATACCATACGCCCGATCGACTACCGTAATCAATCAATCGATACCGTACCTCTTATCTACCGTACTCCCTCATCGCTGCCGCGTCGTCTGGCTGAAGGCGCCCATCACCTTCTCCTGCATGTCGTGCACCTCCGTCGAGACCTGAGTAATTAGTTAATTAAACAAGATAATTTATTAAATTAGTAGTTAATTAATTAATTCTTGATTAGTGTGCCATAATAAATGAGTAACTGTCATATCGTTGCATTGATCAAAACGATTTCGAGTTGCAAGAGATAGCGATATAGTGGTTGAGGTTTCACGAGTTAGTGAAAAACAGTAAGGACTCTGGGATGAAGAGTGTACGGCGTTTCTTGAAGCTTTACAAAATACTACTTCTTTCTGAACGGTCTAATGAAATTGTTATTTAATATTTCCTCGACGATCATCATCTATATTACTTCAAAAGACTCATGTAGTATTTTGCTCTAACACGCAACCTCAATCGACCATGTCAGGACAACCAGTCTATCGTGAACAGCTACAGTAATTAGCCTTATCTTGTAGTAATCAATAAATCAGCAAGCTACCGTATTCTACCGTGTGCGAATAGCTACAGTACTCACCTTGCTCGTCAGGTCGGAGACCTCCTTCCGCAGATGGTCGATCACCCACTCGATGCCCTTGCGACCCTGCAAAGTTGGTTAATTAATAAAATAATTAAAATTAAGCCACAATCATCATCTGTCATACTCCCAGCCAATGTCGTTCAATTGACTTGTTTTCACTTCGAATCCTGAGAAGTGAAGGAGCATTACTTCTTCTAAAGAACAACCACGTTTCTACCAAGGCTGCAGCACAATTCGTAACTCCTCGATATTTTAAATTCACTTCGAATAAATCATCATTTGTGTTGGGACATGCATCGTTTTTAACTATGGATGAAGCCCAAATCGTGATTCATCAATAAAAGTTTTCTGAAATCGTTCGAAAGAAGTGATCATCACTGTCATTCCAAACCATGGCATCTTATATACTCACTCTGAAACACAAAAGGATCACTCAGATTTTGCATCGCTTTCAGTCCCCAGCTCGGCAACACAATCTTCCTTCCTTCTTTACACCCACCCCTCGCTCCGCACATCTGTTCGTTCTCTGATGTAGCCGCTCTAGTTTTTGCTTCACATGCACGTACTCTCTCCATTCCTAACACTCTATCGCTCTGACATTCTGTTTTACAAAGGAACACAGAACCGAGAGCTGAATAGTTCTCTTCGACTCTCCATTCCTCACTTTTTCTCACTCTGTTCAACATTCAGTGGAACACTGTCAACCAAGCTAGCTTACAACCCCATACTCTCCCCATTCCTCTCGCTGTCTCGCTCTGTTTGACGTCCCAGATGCAACCGAACAGTTAGAGAAGAGGTCTGCCATCTGACGCAATCGGCGCTACTGTTTGCCCAGGCAAAGCGAAGGAAACCGCTTGGCAAACCGGGTTTACAGGAGCGGAACGCTTCACTTTTTTGCCACCACAGTAATGAGAGTTTCACAATTGAAGCAGTTTCTAAGTTTTTTTTTTTACAAAGAAAGGATTAGTAAAACTAACGCTTCCCAAAGACGCAAGTCGTTTCTGTTCCCCTTGAAACACAAACCATTCATTATCGTTCCCCCAATTTCAATTGATCCCCCAGGTCAGGTCATACGTGGTCACCATTGTTGCTAGAAGCAATACCCACCCGATTTTGAGTCCAAATCCCACCCGATTTTGCTGATTTTAACCTTGAAAGGTGTAGTAACCCACCCGTTTTTGCACAATCTCAACTGATACCCGCCCGATTCTAAATGCTGACAACAACTCCTGCCCACGTATGCCCCAGGAAGTGAAAGCAAGCGCTGTTTCTTTTACGTGAGATGACAGAGGGGGAGAGAGGCGCGAGGGGAGAGGGTAACGATCGATTAGAGAAGCGAAGAGAGAGAGTCAAAGCGTGCGCTTGACGCACCGATCACCCGGTTGTGAACTTGAGCATCAGGTGATCTTTCGTCATAGATGAAAGATTCCACAGGTAACTAAAACAAAAACCATAACCGTTCTAAATCGAAGGTAAATGGGGAGCCGTCGGCAATAGAACGACTGGCATGCGCTCGAGAATACACGTTTCAGTAACTGCTGAAACACGCATGCTCACATCACGTTTGCTAATAACATCCCAAAATTTGACTTAACTTGATATGAACAATTCTCTAATACTAATTATGTAACTCGATCCCTCTTCCAATGACTCCTTTCCACCTTTCCACCTTTCCACTTTGATATCACACGAATAATCCTCCAGGGTCAACAAACAGAGAGCGTCACTGATTCACGTGAATGCCAGCTTTCATTCAATTTTATTGTTAAATAATGTTTACCAATGTACGATTACCGAGCACTAGCCCTGATTCTATGGTCCCGATACCATAGCTCGTCGAAACCTGCACTCCACTGCAACCAAAATATCAGGTCCCCAGCTTCAGTTCAACCCTTACTCCTATCAATTCCTCTCCTTCCACCCTCCCAGTACTTTGGCACCCCCGCGTCATCCTGGTGGGACGACAATCAACAGAGAGCAAGAGGGTGAGGGCGAGGAGGATTCACGTGAACGACAGCTGTCTTCTTCCACCCTGACTGAATCTCTCGGCGTTGGTAGAGTTATTTTTTGTTCCACTAGGAGACGACGAAGAATCAATCCTCACGAGCAAATTCTCAGTTCAAACAACGTTGAAACGCTAAACTAACACTTTTGAAATCATCACACAGAAAGAATTTTTTAAAAACCCCCATAAGATAATCATCATTCCAGGATATGAGCAATACTTCTCGCCATCTTCTTATTTTGCTTATAAATGAACTAATTAGTTAATTAATCACTAACCTTAGCCGCATTCGACTCGTACACATGGAGGAACGTCTTCTCGCAGTAGTACTAATGCGCATGTTCACTCTCATTCACTCATTTTGCCAATTAACCGTTATTTAACTCGTTAATCAGCTAATTAGCACCAACCTTGGCAGCATTCGACTCATAAACGTGCAGGAACGTCTTCTCGCAGTAGTCCGTGAAGGCGGGCAGGTTGATGGAGACGATCGCTTCCTGATGAAGCAATTAGTTAATTAATTAAAATAGAATGATATAAATAGTCTGCCGATGATCTTCACTTTTACCCAGATATTATTGATGTTTTGTTCTAATGGATCTCGCTTAATCATTATTAGTGGCGAAAATATGGTCATATCGACTGCCCGCGAAACATGAATACACAGGGCCTCGATGAGCACAACAAAAGGGAATTCTTCCGCATTGCTCAATTATAAAATTTGATAACGCCTGCGTTGTTGCCACTAGCCTCATACGTGCGCATACCAACTCTAGCAATCGTTGAAACATCACCATTATTGCCTAAACTTTATCCCCATCGTTCGATAAATTTGTTTAAACAAATATTTTTTTGAAAATCGACCTAAGCACGAACTGCAAATTCACAAGCTCCGGCTCACATAGACTACGATTGAAACATTACACGACCAAGTTTAATATTACTATAATAACAAATTATTATATAAACAAAGCACCCACCTGCGTGAGGACGGTCTTGTCGCTCTCGGACGCGTGCGGTCTGCAATTAATGATATTAATTATGATTAATACTGTTGTAAACACAATTAGCACGCTTCAATTCATGAATTACCAGCATCTGCTCCTTTTTCAATAAGAAATTGAGGTGAAATTGAGGACAATAACTCTAAACAAACCATAGCGATAAATAGCATGTTCTAATGTATTTATTTAATGCAAAATATAGCGCAATTAATTAATAACATGCACTAGCACGTCAATCACCCTCTGTCGCGTAGGAAGTACATTTAGTAATTAATTAATAACCTAATTAATTAAAAATGTAATTAAAATACTCACTTGTACGTCAATCGCTCGTCGACGCGCAGGAAGCTGATGCCGCACAGGTTGCGCGTCGTCAGCTGCATGTTTCTGCAATTTAAATACTAATAAACGTTAATAAATCAACTATTATTATAGTGTGGCAGGTAGTAATCCTCGCCTGTCGTTTTTTCGACAGCGCTCACTATCCTGTGGTAATTAAAAATAATAAGTAAACTCTACTGCGCCACACCCTGATTCTTCTTCTAACTACACACGTCACTTTGATGAGGGCAATCAACAAGTGTCGACGATACAATACACGATAAGGTTAACGACACTGGCTACAACACGGAACCAACTTTAATCCATGACAGGTTCTCGCCTTCTAATCGATAACATACTACAACCGAATCTCGCAATATAACAAATTATCGATCGATAAACTACCGTACCTCGCATTCGGATCGATCGTCGTGTACTCGTGGCTGTACTGCGTGCCGGAGAAGCCGGTCAGCTTCGTCGCCCACGACGGAATCGCGAAGTGCGACTGCAGGATGCGCTCGGACACGAGCTTGCCGGCGTCGAACTGCGAATTAGGATGGTGTAATCATTCGTAATCGTCGCCTGTCAATTTTCCGACAGCAGTCACAGTTTTCGTTGTGTGGTGAGTGGTATTCGTCGCCTATTCTCGCGTGCCTGGTTTCGCAATGAGAAAACAGCGCGCGTCTGGCAACGATGAGTCATCCCTCTATTCATGGGGTTTCGCGATTTCACAAGTTCCAGCGGAGGAAAATGACGTGAACTGAGTGAGAAAACTGGTTTGGTATCGATTTTAGACTGAACTACACCTAGAGAACTTGAAACGAGAAAGTGCAAATAATCTTTGACCTATTCGGGCCTAAGATGCAAATGGATTCATAGTTTTTATAGTCGAACTGTTAAGAAAATGAGGTAAACGTGAGGTGAAACTGGTTTAGCATCGATTTTACACCCAACAGAATCGAAATGTGGGAAAATCAAGCATCGAAATGAACCAACCTTTTGATCGACGACGTCGATTGCGGTGACTGCGCGGTTCTCCGGGTTCGGGTACTTACGCCAGGCGGCGTGCACCTGTAGTGTGGTTATTAGTAATCGTCGCATGTCGCTTTTTCGACAGCGTGAGTGATTGGTAAACGTCGCCCTACCAATACGAAGCCAAATGGAGCGTCAATTAACTAATTGCTCACCACCGTCTCCCAGTCGTGATCGAAGATGTGCTCGGACGTCCAAATCTTCATTGGCGACACCGAGGGGACCCACTAAACGAGAGGAAAACTGAATGAGGAAATCGGAAATCGCGCGCCGTACTCTGACCGGGCAAAGGGTGGAATGTGGGTGATGAAATCGGCAAAGATAGTCAGGTGGCACTTTTGGCCAACGAACCAACGCAAAATAACAATGGAAATAACGCTTGGTGAGCTAGGGTAAACAAACGTCGACAGCGAAATTACTCGGAGATCACACTAAGCTCGAACGCACCTCTGACGCACCACATGGGCGTGCTTTTTCCCGGCTCCACTTGGCTAAGGTCGTGCAACGCAAACTATTTATTTAAAAAATATTTTTTTTATTTTTTCAAAAATAATTTGGTTCGAGAACAATTTTTAGTCGACAAGTAATCAGATGCATGGAATGAACGGGGAAATACCTCGAGAAGGACTATGAGGGGGAATGGTCTTTGTATCGTGTAGTGGGCAGAAATGAGTGAACGAAGGGAACAGGGCGAACAATAAGTGAAAGTTTTCTCCCTCGACTAACCGAAAATCGATAATACCGTCTACCTAGCGATCAATACGGTCGAGAAGCCAATCAATGCAGGGAACAAACGCTACAAAGGGGTACAATCGCTGACAGTATGTTATCATCGGGGCAAAAATGTCGATAAGGCTGACTGACGAGAGGGAGGGGAAGGGCGAAAAGGGGAAACATCAGGGAAAGTTCGCATGATCGTATGGGGGCACAAATCACACCATCGCGAACGGGCGACCGGGAAGTGGGAGAACCGGCGTTTAGGCGAACTTCCGGCGATCTTCGACCAGTAGGGACTGCTTCTCGGAGATTTGTGAGGATGGGGATACGGTAGCCGACGCTTCGAGGGCGCACGACATCGGGACGACGATCTCGCGAGCGCGAGGCTTCTGCACAACTGTTCGCAGGGGCTGGAATGAGCGAGATCAAAGATAAAAGTTCGAACACGTTCTACTTCGATGAAGCCTTTTGTTTAACTTTTCATGGTAAAATGCAGTTCCGATCACACAGGGAATAATCACAAAACAAACTACGGTGATCAAAGATCAATCTACAAATATCAAAGAGCATCACCCACATTTCTCGGGAAGAGGTACCAGATGGTGAGGCCGGCTGTGACTCCGGCGACGTGGAGGAGCAGGGACAGGAAGAGGTGACCGGCGTAGGAGAGCATGCTGAATTTTCTAGAGATCAAAGATCAAAGATCAAGTGCGGAATGAGTGGAGGAGTAGGGAAACATGCAGGTTAACGATCAAATATCATCCAAAAGATGACTTGAAGGGTCAAAGGTCGTTTTTTGGGGGATTGATTGGGATCAGCGGTTCAAAGTACGAATTGTGTGATTGAAGGCTTGATGACAGAGAGAAAAGATCAAAGATCAGTCGGCTCGATCAATACGGTGAATCGGGTAAAGAACGAGCGGAGAGATAAGGATCAAAACACGCGATTATGGGCACGAAACGCAACGTTTTCGGCAGAATTCCAACCCAAATGAAGCCAACGTTGCAATGAGGAGCAAATGATTCATAGCGACCGCACCGGAGCGAGTAAACGAGCGGGAATGATCGATAATTGGCGCGAAATGATGAGAAAACGAGGGAAAATGCGGATTTTGTGGCGGCTTGCGGTGAAAAGCGAGAGGAAAAGCTCGAAAAGAGCGGATCGAGATCCGGTCTCGCTTAGGCTCCCTTCGGCTCACCTTAGGGCTCACTATGCACTCCTCTCGTTTTCTCTGCACTCTCTCAATTCCCATGATCTCTCGCCTCTGCACCGCAAATCGCAGGGAAAGCTCGTTTCATGCGCTGTTTGGATCGCGGCGACCTACCCGCGGGGTAATTTCATGAAAATATCGATCAAAATGCTGATAGGAGATGGAAAAAGTGAGAGGACACACTTTCGAAAGTCGGTAGTGAAAGTGAGATCGAGATATCTCGAAGTTCCGTTCGCTCTAATGGGAAAGCTGTGAACTTGTTACTTTGCTGCCTTTAAATATCACTTCCCCTCACCTTCACTTCCTCTGCTCTCTTGAATCTGCGCTGGTACTAGGTTGATTACTCTTTTTGAAAGATAGTCAGGTTCTTGCAAACTCACCCCTACATGTAGGCGAAAGTATGAATGCGCGCCATCGTTCAATGTGTATCTTCCTATTGTGATCTCTCAGTGCATACCAGATTCGATTCAGATTCGATGAATCATCGCCCTCATGTTGTTACTAGCTCAATGCCTGTGATAGTTCGATTTATTGCAAGATCTGAGGACACTCTTGTCACTGTAAACACTCCCCTTTATTGCGATTCACACTTTGGCCGGTGCCTATTGTCCACCTCGGCACGCTAGGTTTCATAAGAATTGCGATGTCTGTCAATGGCTACAGCGTGGAGTGTCAGGAGGACGATTTTCAATGCAAATCTGCAACATCACAATTCTACAGGTACACCTCACACAGTATGAATTACTGTATGATTCATTGTGATCTGCACCGTACTCGCTCGTTACCAGTGGAACGCTTTATTACAATCATGAAATATGAGCGGAACTTTGTGACGTTGATTGTGCAGAGAAACTTGGCGATATGAGCAGGAACTTTGTGTCGTTGATTGGCGTGGTGTGCGCACTGGGAAACGTCGTCCAGCCTCAGTCGAAGCTGTACTTCTTCTGGAACTGAAATGCGGGTGTGGTGTGCATTCTAGGAAACGTCGCCTATCGATTTTTCGACAGCGTGAGTGATTTTGGTAAACGTCGCCCTGTGCACACCTTGTCCGGGAACGGGTCCGGCAGCACCTTCAGATCCTCGATGGACGACTTGCAGAAGTCACGCAGACCCTACAAAGTGTGGTGTAAGAAGTAGGAAACCTCGCCTGTCAATTTTTCGACAGGCGACCATTATTAAACGTCGCACCCACACTACGCACCGTATGTCGCAGGTTCTCGGGCTCGTCGACGTTGTCGAACTGCGCGTCGTCGAAGATGCCGGACAGTTCGCGCGCGTACGCGGACGTCTCCGGAGACAGCGCGTACTTGTTGTGCATCTGGGGCACGGTAGTGGTGTAAGCATTGGCAAACGTCGCCTGTCACGATTTCGATAGCGTGACTGATTAGTAAAAGTCGGCATCCGTACACTACCTGATTGGAGACGTGCAGCTCCGAGGGCGACGTCTCGACTGACGGAGTGCGGCTGGAAGAGTTACGGTGATTTCACAGTTATCGATCGAGAATCTCGCTACCGTATCTTTCCGTCCGGTCCCACATCGAAGCAGTCGATTCTCGAGCTCTTCTCAGAGGACGTTTCGAAGTCCTGCAACACGACTACCGTATGCGTTCTACGGTAGGTCAACAGGCGGGTCAGATTCGTGATCTCCACTTCCTATTCTAACCCACAAATAGATAATTATCGATCGGCAAATCACATCTCGGTTGCTTACGTGCTAGCAAACGACAACTGACTATTAAGATCCCGAATCTGACCCCAGAATTCCGCTTGTGACCTACCGTACTGCACGGTAGAGTTCGGCGGGTCAGATGCGATAATCATGAGTGTGACCCGCCGAACTCAGACCACGAATCTGACCCACCGAACTCACTACCGCCGTGCGAACCTCCGAGTACTCCTCTCGGTCCGTCAGCGCCATGTTCACCTCCGGGTCGTAGAGTTGCGCCTCACTCCACGTTATCTGCAGGAGGTTACGGTAGGGGTGCTGTGGGTCAGATCGATAACTAACGTACCCCTGACTACCATATTCCGCTGCATTTTGAGATACAGCTTTCAGAGCACTGCCGGCCATAGTTCGGTGATCCAGATCGATAACTACCGTACTCCTACAGTACCTCGCCCGTGTCCACGTCTCCTACATCGGCGAGCGTGTGCTGCTGCGGGACCACGACGGCGCGGTAGAATCGATCCTGAGGCAGGTTACGGTAAGGATGCTGATGATGGATCGATAACAGACGGTTACGGTAGTTGAATCGATAACTGACTACTGTACTCACCCACTGTTCGAGCTGTGCCTGGTACGGGTTCTCGTCGGCGTCCATGGTGTACGGTAGCAGGGGTACTGTAGCTGCGGGGTACGGTAGGTGAGGCGAGAGTACGGTATCCTCAGGGATGAGGAGGAGAGGGAGAGGAACGAGCGGCGACCGCTCCACGCCGAGTGAAGAGTACGAACTGAGGGGGAAAGGAGGGAATGAGAAAATCCGAGAGATTTATCGAACTTCCCATGTAAATTAGCTTTGTTTGTGAACGAATCGATCCATTATCGTAGCAACACGATCAATACTTTATCCTTGGGTGGGAAGAGTTAGAGAGGGCGGAATACGGATGGAATCAGCGGAACGGAATAATGGTGAAAAGGAAAAGGGGCGGAGCTAATGAAATGGGGTCGGAGCTTAAGGGCAGAGTTCATCGACCGATCCATGTCTTCCTCATGAGGTAGGAGAAGTCGGACGGACCGCCCTCGCCAGAGTCCAGAGAGCCGTCCATAGCGCCCCGGCGGAACTGAAAAAATGAAAATTAGGATAGAAAACGACAACAACGGTTGAGACGGTTCATGAAACACATCCACAAGAAATTAATGGCACACAAGTTGAAATTCGAAAAAGTTTTTTTTTTTGCTTCTTTTGAAAAAGTTTACAAAGATTGATCAGATGTGTTTCGCGGATACTAGAATACTGCTTTTGTAACTAGAAGGACATTTCCATTTTCCTTTGTCGATATAAAAAACCAATTCATTTCCACAACCATCTCAAGTCTGTATTGATCACAATTTCTCGAGTTCCAATTCTCACCTTGAGATGCCCATCGGACGGGCCGAATCCAGTGAGGAATCTTCACAGTAATAGGCATTTATAACCTAAGAACCATCCTGACCTAAGCTCGATGAGCTAACGAATATCACACAACCTAATGTCATACTAAACGATAACAATATTACCTTGAGATGCCCATCGGACGGACCAAATCCAGTGAGGAACCGCTTCTTCTCAGTCATGAATCGTTTCCTCTGCAAAAAATGTTGTTTTGATGAGAAAATGCAGGAATTTGGAGCAATTTGGAGCACTCGAACATGTCTCATTTTCATTCAGCTGTGTTTCACACCGGCTAGTCAAAGATAGCCACGAACACGGAGTTGATTCTTCCGTGTGATCTTCCTCACAGAATAATGAATATTGTAAGTGGTGTTGGCCTAGTACCGTAAATTCAAACGATTAGCTTGGACTCTGATTTCGTAAAAGGATGCTGAAACGAGAAATCAGCTCATTCCTTGAACACGATGCTCAACCAATGTTTCACAATCGTTTCCTTTGGAAAAAAGTTGTCTTTTTGGTGAGCAACGACAGGAATATTTTAGTAATGACAACTCTCATTCGAGCATGCCTCATTCGCATTCGGTTATGTTTCACAAGTGCTACTGAAGAAGATCTACAACTGCAGAAACGATTGTTGCGTCTTTGTTACTTCTATAAAAGAAGGTCCGGTAAAGATAGAGTAGACGATTAATCGTATTTTCTTTGACAAATTTTCATCGCATACCTTATCAGTGAAGAATGCGCTCGTGATCGCGGCGAGACCCAGCAAGAGGAGAGCGAGCGCCCGAGTGAACAGCATTCCTGTAAATATTGATTGATCAATTAAATAGTTAGTAGCTAATTAGCGTAATTAAAGGTACAATCAGAGTTTAAACAGACAAACCGAGAAAATTTAGTCGAATTTGATAAGATAGACCAGTAGTGGGAACTTTGCATAATGACTTTGGTGTCCAGGCCCCATGAACATGAGAATAAGGCTAGAGTTTGATGCGTACAATAATCAGCTGTGTGTCATGCGCGTAAGACGTTCGAAGATTACAGTAAATAATCAGTGGAGAGAACAAAACAGATGGGAGAAAGTGTAGGCGGAAAACGGTCATATCAGTATTGAAGGTTGGAGGAAGAACTGAGCGTGGCATGTTTTTCGAATCTTAACTGGTTTGATTCACATGCTACTCCCTCGCAATTGACTTATTAATGAGGAACAGTAACTAACAAAATAGTGAATAATTAACACAAGTGAAGGCGGTTTAGCCAATGAAGTAAGGTGGACACGCTACTTCTCTGATTTCAACAGGCTAGCTATAAAATACTTCCAACTTGAGTTGAGAAGCGCATGCGGCATGGTCTTTGAAGGATATGTTGCATCAATAATTCATTATCTAGTCAGATGGTAAATATCAGAAAGTGTAGGCGGCAAAATGGTCGTTCAACGTGCTAATTTACTGCGGCGGATGAGAACTCATATAATGCGTCCTTTCAGCACCGAAGCTCGAGCCGGAGAGAGACATGAAGACTTGAGGAGAGTCTGATGTTAGCTGAATAGCTAATAAATCATGAATGCGCGGGCAAATTTCCTCATCCAGCAGACAAAAGCCGTCAAACTTCCATCTCAGGACTGAGGGATGAAGGCAGTTTAAGCTTTCTCCTCAGGCTACCAGGTTCGGCAGTGCGAAGTAGCATGTGAAAAGAAGAGAGTAGATGGAACAATGGTATTGCTCTCTCGATTGCTTCTAGTTCTCAGCCAGTGCGAGCTAGCCATGAGAAACCGTAAGAATTAGAACGAGAGCCCGAAATAGGCACCTATCCAGCGGAAGGCACCTCATTGGTGAAGGAGGCTTTCTGACTTTCGAGAGAACAGAAGAGAAGTGAGAGCCTCTACCACCTCAGTTTCGGCCCATTGCTCCTTGAAGAACCACGATGATTAGTCTGCGGACGGAAAGTACAGAGATCAAGTCAGGAACAGCACGACTTTTCTTATTTCGCACGATATCTCACTTCTTAGACCTCGTAACATTTAAAAATGACTAGCATCAGACTCGGAGAACGATACGAAACGGCTCGAGAAGTCTCAGACCGGACTCCTCTGTGTATGCATGACTCTAAAGGGTTGTTAGACTGAGAGAATGACTACAAAAGACGAAAAAAGACTACTTCGCCCCTGTGCGTGCGAGTGACCGCATTTTTTTGGCCCAAAGAACCGACAAAGGCTGAATTTCCGAACAAAAACTGCAAAACTCGGGACAATACCTATTCTCCAACTTATTGCATGTTTTGCATAGCCTGCAACCCATTTTAGCCACTCAATGATGAGCTGTGTCGAAGTTCCAAAAATAGAGAAACACAAGAACGGTTGAGAACGATCTTGTCATTATCGTAACTCCGTAGGCATTACTACATGGTCCAGCACATTAGCTCGCTTTGCAAAGCATGTGAAACTACGAAAAAACTCAGATTTCACTGTAAAAACATGGTCAGTCATGACGCGGCATCAGCGCTCACACGCTCAGATATGGGAATGGTCGAATGGGGGAAGGCCGTTCGATTCCGCAAGCCTGAGAATGACAGTACCGTCGAAAAAAGTCTGTGCCGAACAGTTACGAGATGGGAAGCGTGGGACTAACTTGGAGTCATAATTTTTTTTTTTGGACAACCGCAGCCATTGTGTGACCAAAATAGTAACTTGAGTACGGAAATGCCGACCATAATTTATGAGGAATTATGGCTGTAAGTAGAGACGTCACTCCGTAACAGAGAACGCGAGAATCGGGCAGGGTCGGAAGGTAATTTCCGCACTCTAATCCCCCCGACACTCCCGATACTGCATCAGTGTTGCAGGGAAAGAATTAGCGGACTGGTCTGTCGCAGGTTAGAGTGGGGAGGAAACTATGCTTCAGGAGCGCGTGTGCAATTTCCGCACTGAATTATGCTATTTCCATCGCGAAATCTAGAAGACCGACTATCAAAGGTCAAGGCCCTTGCGCCCTGTGGGAGATGACTGCCAGACCAGTGATTATGACAGGCATTTTCGAAATAGTGACAGAAGGTCTGGCAAAACACATCAGACAGTGTCGAAACAGGCGCAGACGTGACAACAACCACCCTCCAGAGATCCCATCTGAAATCAGTCTGAGATCCCATTCCAACTCTTCCATCCATTGGCTCAATGACTTCCGATGACACCCATCTTCTTCCCACTCTTCTCTCCCTTCCTTCTTTTCTTCTAGTGAGGGAGGGCGAGAGACAGTGAGATACGGAGAGAATCAGACACTTTCCATTGTTGGTTAGACGCGAGATACCATCCAAAACTAGGAGAGTCCGCCTAATTTCGCCTCATTCTCAGTGAAGATTGAGTGCTTTGGCGCCCTCTCCGGAAACCACTTCCCCCTCTCCTCCCAACTACTGAGAATAGCGTCATTGTGAGGGGGCAAATTAGTGCGAATCGAGTCAGAGAGAAATTGGGGGAAAGATTGCTGTAGTGATTGATGGTGCTGCATCACTGCATCGGAGTGACGAAAATCAGAAAATCAGGAACTAGTTTAGGAACTATTCTCTTCAATGGAGAAACAGTGAAGAGATTAAGAAAAGCATAAAAAATCTTGCCAAAAAACTGTTATTGCCGGCGAACTCTTGTATATGTTTCATAAATGTGATATTATCGGGAGTGAACTAGTTTTCTAATAAATGCCCGCTTGCGTCTTTCTCAAATATAGAATTCCCAGACAAAGGCGACACCAGTGGGTTTATTATTGGCGTCGTATGTTTTTTCATGACCTACCACTTCAGTCCATTCTTTACCACTTCTCGATGTCGTCGGCCGATGAAGCTTTCAACCTCTCGAACATCCCTCATGACATTATCAGGAGAATCATTCGTAATGATGGAGTAGCGGACGTCAGGCTGCGATTGGTAAGCACCCATTCAAATGGCGTTGTTGGTATGCATTAAGATTAGGAATGCCGGATCAAAAACAATTACCAAATATTGGCACTAAGTAGGAAAAACCCAAATCATTGGTCTGAAAACCAAATATTTGGTTTGTGGAAAATGAACGAGAGTGTGTGAAAATATTAGAGAGCGCTCATCCAAATATTTGTAAAAACCAAATATTTCATTTCGCCCCAAACCGAGTATTTGGGTGAGCTAGACAAGAAACGAAGCCATTTGGTATTTGATCCGGCATCCCTAATTGAGATCCGATTTTAAAATTTTCTATTCAGATTTCCAAATCTTGGAATTCGCTTGTGGACGAGCATAATGAAAGACGAAAGCTGTTGCCTGTGCTTGAATGCTGTGAAATTTACCATTCGAGTGATGACTTTAAGAAGTTAGAGATCAAACTCTCAATAACACAGTCAAACTCAAAATATTTTGAAAGTTGGTCGGTTGATTGGAAAAGAGTGCCAGATCCGCTGCATGGAGTAAGCAAGCTACAAATAAATAAAAAAAAGAAAAATCGTTTAGATGATTCGCCTAGAAAAATGCTTCGTTCTTGAAGGTCTTGGCAAATTTTCGTGGCCTACAGAGATTGAATATGAAAGCATTGCTCTAGACATAACTCGTGCATTGCTTAGATTTAGTCGAGTTAACGAACTCTACATTAGCTCAGACATATGTCGAGTGTTTCAAGTGGTGAGTATGTTGATGAGAAAAGAGATGTTCATGCAGAAGCTAACGATTTCATATGATATGCTCGACATCACGGCATGGTACGTTTATGTGTTTCATTTGCTCGGCCAGACTTGTGCTCATCTAGAGTTGACTATTGTTTCTTCAGGCATTACATCCTACAAATAATAGAAAAGAAAATTTTTCAAGAACTTGCAATTTCCGCAAAAGCTTCCACATCTTCCTGGTTTGATGTAGGTCCGTGAATTATTGAGTTTTCAAACGATTTCGCCTCGCCGCTGCCTTTTACCGCGTTTCGAAAGACACCTATTTCGCAATCATAGGCTCGTTTGTGATGAGACAATAGCGAACACACACACACACACTCACACCCCTGCCTGGTATAGATTGAATTTACATAAATCGATTCAGACAATTATCTGCTCAGCATGTCAAAATGCGTTCGCCATTTCCGACTAATGCATGAAAGGGCTGGCGATGGAAATGCGTTCAATCGTCTGAGTTCCGACTGGAATGACCTTGCACAAGCGATGGTGGACGGTGGAACGAAGTCCGCTACTTTTCTGCGCGGCAATCATATCAAGGCGAGCGCTAGCTCCCATCTGTCGACTTCTGACGCATAAAATCGATAAATGTTGTAAGAATGATCATATGTTATCTCTGTTGTGTTTCACATGCCATTCAACAACATGTTCCATTGAAGAAGAGAAAAGTTGTCGTTGTTTCGTCCCGTTTGATTATTTGTTATCTCTCGCAATCTTACTGACGTGAAAGGATGCTAGTGGTGAAAGTTGATTGCGCCTCGTTTCCTCCCTCTTCGAAGGAGCGATACCAACGGGTATTGGAGATTGTACGATCGGAGTCATGCTGATAGGTCGAAGCATGTGGAGAAATCTACCAGTGGTTCATTTAGCGTCTCCAGGGTCTTTCTTCTACTTCATCTGCACCGTTTCACCAATGATCTCGAACGAAGAAGGTGCAACGCTGTCCACTATCCCTCACGACGTCGTCAGGAAGATTATTCAAGCTGATGGTCTTCATTTTGGAAGAATTCGACTGGTAAGTACAGTTTCAATCAATGATGGTACTCCGAGGTTTCTTCCATCCTTACTGGGCAGCTATGTTCAGATCTCCAAGTCGTGGAATTCGCTTGTGAATGAGCACAATCAAAGACGAAAACTGTTGCCTGTGCTTGAACGTTGCGCAATCATTAAACGTTGTGAACGTTGTGAACGTTGAACGTTGTGAAATTTACCATTCGAGTGCGAACTTCAAGAAACTTGACATCAAGCTCACTGTAACAGCGATAAATTCGAAATATTTTGAAAATTGGACGAGTGATTGGAAACGAGTGACCAACCCGCAGCACGAAGTAAGCTAGTTTCTGCAAATTGTGTTATTAAAATAAATCGTTTTAGATTAATCAAGTAGCAAAAAGCTTCGCGCTAGAAGGGCTTGGCACATTTTCGTGGCCTACGGAGATTGAATATGAAAGCATTGCTCTAGAAATAACTCGTGCATTGCTTAGATTTAGTCGAGTTAACGAACTCTATATTAGCTCAGACTTATATCGAGCGTTTCAATTAGTGAGCATGCTGATGAGAAAAGACTTGAACATGCAGAAGCTAAGGATTTCATATTCTATGCTCGACAGTACGGCATGGTTCGTTCATTTGGGCACTAGGTCGGATGAGAACATACGGATAAAAATCTACTGGATGAGCACCTAATGAGGGCGAGAGAACAACTGTTATGTAATAGACGGAACATGCAGAGGCCTTTTTTGTTGTTCTCATCCGTCCTAGTGCCGTTCATTTTGTTTCATTTGCTCGACCAGACTTGGTTGTTTTATTTACATTATCTTCAGGTATTATATCGTACCAATTGTAGAAAAGAATATCTTTCAAGAAGTTGAAATTTCTGCTAAAGCTACCGCATCTTCATGGTTTGATGTGGGTCAGTGAGATATTGAGTTACGAGTCGATGTTTGCGCGTGTGGTGAATCTTGGTCACGATTTCGCAATAACGGACACAACACGCTCTGACACGTCTGCTTTGTATAGAGTGCTGAATCAGAGCTGTTCAGAAATTGTACGGTCTCTCACTTTCCCATGCTCTCTCGCTCTGTCTGACCGGTGAGAGAGCATTGCGAAATGAGAGTCCGTAAAATTTTTGCACAGCCCTGGTACTGATTGTATTCACATAAATCTGCATATTCAGACAATTATCTGCTCCGCATGTCAAAATGCGTTCGCCATTTCCGACTAAAGGATGATAGTTCTGGATGGGTTGATAGAAATGCGTTCAATCGTCTGAGTTCCGATTGGAAGGATCTTGCTCAAGCTATGGTGGACGGTGGAGCGATGTCAGCAACTTTTCAAAAGGGAAACCATATCAAGGCGAGCGCTAGCTCCCATCTATCGACTTCTGACGCATAAAATAGATTAATATTGTAAGAATAAACATTTGTTATCTCTGTTATGTTTCACACGCCATCAAACAACATGTTCCATTGGAGGTGTTCGAACAGAAAGTTGTCCTTATTTCGACACTTTCCTAGTTTGTAACCAAGCGTCAGGGGAAAGCTTGGTTACAAACTAGGAAAGTTGTCCTTATTTCATCCCCCCCGGGCGTTCATACTTTTCTGTGCAAACTCATCGCCGTGAAAGAATGCTAGTGGGGAAATTTGATTGCGAACCGTGGCCGTCTTCATTGAATCAGCGATACCAACGGGTGTGTGCAACTCTATGGTTGGAGTCATGCAGATAGGCCAAAGCAAGTAGAGAACAGATCAGTGGGTTTCTCCAGCGTCTCCAGGGTCTTCCTTCTCTCTCTTTTATCCGAATCCTCACTATTTCCTGATGTCGTCTCACGAAAATATCATACTCAACCTCTCCACTATCCCTCACGACGTCGTCAGAAAGATTATCAGCGCTGATGGTGTCAATTTCGGAAGAATGCGACTGGTGAGTGCTTGCTCATTTGATGAGGTGCTTGTGGAATTCACCGGAAGAGTGTCTAACCACTATCCACCCCTACCAATACCCTCCCTCAATGCCTTTGAAAAGGCGATCTAATTTATAGAATGAGTGAAACCGGGGAATAACACAAGTGCCGAAGTTTGCATCCTAAACTTTAAAAAGAGTATTTTTCATGCAGATCTCCAATTCCTGGAATTCGCTTGTGGACGAACACATTCGGAATCAGAAAAGACTGCCCATCCTCAAAAGTTGTCGAATTCATCATTATTCCGTCAGCGAGATTTTAAGTGTTGAACTTGAACTATCCGCCTCCGACGTCGACTATGTTAGAAGTTGGATGAGTGTATGGAGGTTGGTGCAGTCACCACGTAGAGGGGTGAGGGCACTTTCTCAAAGTACCATCTCGGCAATAAAAACACCGTTTAGTCTATTCAAATCGAACGACGCTACTCACTAGAAGGCGGCGATATACAGCTTGTGAATAGCGAAGTTGCACTCGAAATCGCTCGAATTCTGTTGAGATTCAGCAGAATTCTCTATCTATACACGTATGCGGACTTTGCCAGAGTTTTTGTGATAATTCACAATTTCCTGCGAAAGGACATATCCATACATGAACTAAGGATTTCCACTACGTATATTGACCCTATTATGTGGTCAGGATTTTCATTATTCATCTCAAAGTTACTGTTATCTAATTCTTTCCCTTCAGGACTCATACCGCACGAATTTTAGAAAAATATGTTTTCGAAGAACTAACAATCTTGGGCTATGATGCACACACCGATAGCACTCGTATGTTTCACGCAATTCCGATGACTACAATATGTGCTTAGGCGAGTTCTTACCTCGAATTTCGAAAAACGTCAGCCAGTTTTGGCTGGTCGAAAGAACTAAATATGCTGCGCGACCATCCGGAAAAGTATTTCAACAATCAGCCAGTTATTGGAGAAAAGTTGCCATCGAAATGGTGAACGGCGGAGCGATGAGCGCGGCTTTCCAAAGCGAGAATACAATCATGACAGGCGCGGAGTCTCGATTCTGGGCACACTTATACACGTTTCGCGACTACTTTGATTGACGGCAGAAACCGTTCAATTTACCAATCAAGTTGCATTGCACCTTGCCTTGATTCCGATAAATATTGTTACTAATTTCATTTTGAGTTGAAATCAGTCATCAGGGTAGGCTTACTGAGGACGAGATACAGCCCAGTGGGGGATGTTGTTGGCGTCTCTCGAAGTCGTTAACTCTGGTGTAAATATTTTATTCGCCACTCTTTTCATTGTTGCCTAATGCAGTCGAGTGACGGAAATCTGAACCTAGCTAATATTCCCCTCGACATTCTTAGGAAGATTATTCACGCTGATGGTGTTCATTTCGGACGAATGCGACTGGTAAGCGCTTACTCATTTGATGAAGTTTGCATCCAAAACTTGAAAAAGGAGTATTCAAATTCAGATCTCAAAATCGTGGAATTCGCTTGTTGACGAGCACAATCAAAGACGTAAACTATTGCCCGTGCTCGACCGTTGCGCGATCATTAATCTGCCGCAGTACAAAGACGATGTCTTTGTCATACTGACCCTATCGAATGCAGGTGCCAAGTATTTCGATAAGTGGGCAGACTGTTGGAGAAGGAAGCCAAAAAAGACAGTGAGGGCTCATTCCACCCCTTTGAAAGTTTCTAATTTCCTCTACAGTGCTTCTCCGTTGCGCGAAAATTCCGCCTTGAGTATACTCATATGGATGAGGAAGAGAAGGATGAAGTTATTTCTCTGGAAATTACTCGGATTCTTTTACGATTCAGCAGGATTGTCGAAATTTTTGCTCACGCAAAAACCAGTAGAGTGTTCGAAATAATTAGCGACGCAATGCGAAAAGATTTATTCGCTCAAGAACTACAGATTCATACTACCAATTTCGACCAAATGCTACGGTATTGGGGGAACATCAAATATTGATTAATTTTCGATGATTTTGCTTCAGATCAAGCACGCTTCAAATAGTGAAGAAATGTGAATTTGCTCGATTGGAAATCTGGGCGAAATTCTGCGAGACGGAATCTCTTCGTTTGTTTTTTACAATTATTTCTTTGAGTCAGTTGTCAGTTTTAGGCGAGTGGCTACAACGAATTCCAAAGTACATAAACGATTTCCGGCTCGTAGAAGGCGAGCCAAAAATTGCATTCCCTCCCGGAGCGCTGTTCGGAAAACCCGCCTTGTATTGGTTCGAATTAGCTAAAACAATGGAAGACTGTGGAATCAGAATCGCATCCTTTCAACGGGGTATTCGGCTCAAAGCCAGTGCGAGTTCGCACATGTGGAAAATATCGCGCAACTATTTTGACTGAATTATGTTGTATAGTCTTGAAGGCATGATAAAATCAATAAACATTTTGCCGTCATTGTGGAATGAAGTCGTCACCCAAATCGACGATTGGTTTCGAAGAGATCTTTGCTTTCGAAGAGATCTTGTGAGATTGAGTGAACTAACTCATTTCCCTAATTCCATGTCGGAAAGTTTCAGAATATTGTGAGAAATTCGAGGCACGCCTTTGGGTATTTATAGGCGTCTTAGCTCCTTTAGAACTAGATTTTCCTCATCTTCTCATTTTCACACAATGACGGCCGACGAAGAACTTAGTCTGTCCACTATTCCACACGACATCATCAGGAAGGTTGTTTGCATTGACGGAGTGTGCTTTGGCAGAATGAGATTGGTAAGCACCTTTTCCAGCCGTATTACTGCTCCCCCGACTACCCGAGAAGCTTTTGGAGTATTTTCCATTCAGATTTCTCGATCGTGGAATTTTCTTGTTGACGAACACATTCGTGAGCGGAAAACCTTACCCGTTTTGGAATCTTGCGAGATGCTTCCATGGCAGGACAGCAGCAAACAAATTGCTGTGAGGCTCACTGTCTCGGTCGAAAACGCCCACTACTTTAGCTTGGAAAGAAGTGCGAGAACCGTGGTATGGAGTAAGGACATTTTATTCTGTTGTTTTAATATACAAATTATTTAAGTTTTATCAAGTCGAGACAATCTTTCATTGCAAAGATGACAGTACTGATGAGAAAATATCCTTGCAAGTTGCTCGGGTCTTATTACGGTTTAGCCAAGTTGTCCGACTCATCGTATCGGTCGACTCTTTTCGAATGCTTGGAGTACTCTATAATTAACTTCGCAAGGACTTGTTAGTAGAGGAACTGGAGATTCGCGCTAGCACACTGGACATTGCGAATTGGTATACTATGTAGATAAAAAGTGTTTGAAAATTCTTTTCTTCCAGGTATTTCATAGCTCACATAGCAGAGAAACAATTTTTCGAGCGATTTGAGATAATTAGCAAAACTTCTGACGCCGAACTCTGGCATATACGTAAGTCGATATTTAATTATTCGTCCACCAATTTTTGCATGTTCAGGACAGTGCTTGCTCCGAATAGCGAAATGTGTTACCATATTTTTCTGTTTGAAGAAGGGCCTCATGCATTACCATCCGATAGCCTGTTCGATCTACCAACCGCGATTTGGAAGAAATTCGCCGATGAAATGGTCGAGAATGGGGCGATGAGCGCGCAATTCGTGAGAGCCGAGAGCACTCTGGTCGCCTCAGCCTGCTCGTATTTGCGAGAGCACTTGCGCACGTTTTGTGCCTATTTTGATTGAAATGTTTTCGTTTGGCCTTCGAAATCGATAAACA
This sequence comes from Pristionchus japonicus, assembly GCA_900490845.1. Lineage (NCBI taxonomy): Eukaryota > Metazoa > Nematoda > Chromadorea > Rhabditida > Neodiplogasteridae > Pristionchus > Pristionchus japonicus. The sequence continues at coordinate 309,130 of LS492907.1, forward strand.
TTTGGCAATTTCTGTGATGTTCCTTCAAGTCAGGCGCTTCTAGAGAGGAGAAGAAGGGAGCGGATGGGGGAAGATAGATGTTGGATTCGTGTCCTAGCAATAGCATTTCTGCTTCACTCGCTATTTCTCGGGTAAGACCAGGCGAGGGAACACACGAAAGTTAGAGCGTCGGGCAACTCCAAGTCGCTAAGAAACAGCGCCTCTGTATCCACGACGATTGCCTACGTATCCTTCTCTTCTCCCTCTTCGATCCACTCTCAGTCCCCCGCAAACAAGCCGTGAAGGATGGTCCTTCTCCGCATTCTCCTCATGACCTACCTGGCTATCGTAGCCGTTCAAGCTCAAGGCTCTAAGGGGAATGCACTCGATTTCCTCTTTGGAGGAGGTGGTAAAAGGCCCGATGGTGGTGTGAAATCGGACGGTGAAGAAGCGGTAACCTCGGAGGAACCATCTACAACGGACGAATCGACTACCACCGAGCCAACCACCACGATACCCCCATCGACTACGACGGTTCCACCGCTAGTTGAGATTCCGCCTCTCGAAATCCCTGGCACGGGCACGACCACTACGGTACCACCGAAGGAAGAGCTGTACCCTGGAAAGGGTAAAACCACCACAACGTTGCCGCCTGTAATTGTCCCGGAAGAGCGCACGACTACCACAGTAATCCCGATTGATGTGACGTCTACCGTATCACCGACCACCGAGAAGGAGCAGGATACCACCACTGCCGTACCCGCCGGACTTGAATCGACAACTGAGAAACCCGAGGACCCGGAGACCACGACTACGGTCCCAGCGACTACGGTACCGTCAAAGGAAGAGGAGGTGAAGGGAAGCAGCACGGCTGAGCCGACGGAGGAGACGAAAGGTGAGATGTGCTTTGTTTCGATTACGCAGCTACGATATGTTATGACTTGCCCTGGATGTGTAGAAAGAATCGAACATTTAGGAAAAGGCAACAATTCAAGCCACTTTCGAAACTCACTTGAACCCTGCTCTCTTCTCAGCTCGATCAATCATGCAGTTAGGTTTCGCGCGTAGCACAAATTTTCTAATGTGTGAACACTTCTGATTGTTGGATGGGTTCCACTTTGAAATAACTTCGAAATTTTGTCTCAGATATTCCCGAGAAGTAGTAAAATCAACCGGCGATGAGGGGAGGTGACCGAGTAGTTGAAACTCGTCCCTTGGGGTTCATACTCATCCAATTCCTTCCCAGCCCCGTCGACGGAGGAGCCGTGCGACCCGGACTTGGAGAAGTGTCCGCGCCCGTGCAAGCAGGGAGACGAGGGATGCCAGGGTGGGAGAGGTTTCTGGATTTATGAGACACAGTAGACGAGGATATGGTAGGGGACTGTTTTCGAAGGAGTATGGTGGGATGCATGGTGACTGTAGTCTAGGACGTACGGTGGAAAAGAATACTGTAGTCTAGGATTACGGCAAATGATTTCTTTCTTTCAGAATCGAACCCGGAGAAGGAGGAAACCGCGGGAAGCACTGAGAGCACTGGTAATGAATCCTCAGAGAGATCAAAGATCAACTACCACTTTCAGGAAGCGAGAAGTCGTCCTCCTCAACGAGCACGACGACATCGACAAGTGATCTTTGATCTTTCGTTTTTTGATCTTTGATCTTTTCCTAACCTTCCCCCTTCCAGCCACAACGACAACCGCTGTCCCTGTGTCTGGAGAGATCGATGAGGGTCTGTTGTACTTGCATGTTCTGCCTTCAGCACAACTAGTCTGTAGTCCGTAGTCCGTAGTCTGTAGCCTGTAGTCTGTAGTTTGTAGTCTGTAACATAAAGTCTGTAGTCAGAAGTCTGTAGTCTGTAGTCTGACCTTCCAGAAGGCGCTACGGGATCGACGACGACCTCTTCAACGACAACGACGACAACTGCCGCTCCTCTGACTGGTCCCGATGGAGAAGTGCTGACCACGACGACAACGACGACAACGGGATCGAGTGAGTACTTCAGCAATTAGTTGAGCAATTAACAGTCAACTGTTTACATGATTAGAGAGAGTACTTGATTGTTCATATAAAAACCATATGGTCCCGATGGAGAGTTGATGACGACAACGACGACGGGACCGAGTAAGGACTTTCAGATACAATAACGCTTCGACTCTTCTCAACTTGTATTCTCGGAATCAGCTTGATTTGCTTCACAATAGAGAGCGCTCGAGTAATCGAACGCCTATCTTGAATGTGTTCTTGAGCCGCTTTGGAAACCTAGACAAACAAATTTCTGTCAAGGCACTGAGTTGGTAAAATCGCACCGGTATGAGAGACGAGAGGCTATACAGAATGTGGAGAGCCTATTCTTGCTTTCCACACTCTAACTAATTTGCAGCCACGACAACCACACCGTACGTGCCTCAGACGGACGCGGATGGGAACGTGATCACTACCAGTAAGTGGAGGTGCCCCAAGCTCCGCCCACTTTGTGCTTGTCCACACGAATGCTTCTAAATTGCAGCTACAGTCCCTACACCGACGGACCCCACCGTGTTCATCTCTAAGGGAGAAGGTATGCTGATTTCGAAATACGGGCCACTTCTGCTTTCTTTCTGTTTCATTCCTCCGTTCATTCAGTGCATGAATTGTTGCCGGCATTTCGAACAGTAGAGTGGATTATGGCAAGGCGATCCGGGACTGCAACAGACACATTTCTGTTTTAAAAACTTTGAAGGACGCCTGAAACATATCGCAGTTGTTTTCGAAACGATGCAGAAGGTCGCCGACTGCTAACCATTCAGGGTCAACGACCACTCTGCCTGTCGTCACTCAGATCGTCACTGATGCCTCCGGTCGCCCGGTTACGAACGAGAATGGAGAGCCGGTCGTGGTTACTGGTTAGTTTGAGATCTTGTTCTTAGGTCTTAGATATTCCTTCTTCAGTCCCAGCAACCATTACAACCACTACTACGACGGTGCGGGCTGTGCCGGTGACGGATGACAAGGGAAACGTGGTGACGAACCCGGACGGAAGTGCGGTTACTAAGACCGGTGAGCAGAACTGGCTTATACCTGACGTCGTAGACTAAATACTGGCGCAGAGATACGTTTCATAAGCAATTCAATAGTGTACCTCCTCTGTGCAAAGTTAATCATGGTGTGGGACCCTGTCAAAAATAACAATTTCAGTTGCTCCAACAACTACCACTGCTCGCGCTGAGATCGTGACTGATGCCAACGGCAAGCCGGTGACGAACCCTGACGGAAGTGCGGTTACTCACACTGGTGAGGATTGATCAAAATTTCATAACTTCATCTTCAGATATAGGATGGGTTTCAAGCATTCTATATCACGCCTGTCACGAGAGGATCGAGCTAGAGATGGGAATGGAGCGAAAATCATGAAATGAGTTAGCATCGGTTTTGGGCACCTCTAGGCATGTGCTAGCATCCCTCAAACTCTCATTGTGCTATTTTCATTCTGGGGCCCCCGACGCCGGGTCGTTTACATGCAGCCTCAACTTTGAATCTCGCTTCTGGTGCGTTTTTATGAAAAAATGTCGTAAGTAAGACCCATGCTCATTTTTCGAGCTCTATCGATCTAAACCGACTAGAAGTCAAGAAAGTGCCTCTGAACAGAGCTACATTCAAGGAGGCATAACTCAAAAGTGTAGGTAAAGGTGCAGCTAATTTTCGGATATGTTGTTAAGCTCATCGAGCTCTTTC
>LS492907.1:313476-332008 GCA_900490845.1 Pristionchus japonicus
CGAATGAGTGCTAAACTTTTGAAAAAATCGTTATGCGTGAGAAAGTTATGCTCCCTCAAAGCTCTTGAGCTCATTTAAACTCATTTCATTCCTCTCATTCTCATTCTTCCCCACACCGCGCACTCCTGCGCGCGCGATGTGAAGTGAAACATATTGCAAACACTCATCGTGTGTTGGCCAAGTTCGATATAATTTCAAGCATATTGCCATGATTCTCTGATCATCGTGTTGCAATAGTTGCACATGAGTCCGTTTGCGAGAGAGCCGATCAGATCTGCTTGGGTCTGGAACAGTTCAAAAAGTCGGCTCTGAAGATGTATGTTTTGGGGTTCCTAAGGGCCCTCAAAACCCGATATGCGACGACGTTTGGAACTTTATGAAGCCCACAATGAAAAATGAGCATGCCCATCGTCCTCCGCACCATTGGAGTTCGAATTCTCACACTTTACGATTTTCGACAGTCATTCTTGAGCAAATACCAAATGTTGCTACAACTTCAGTTCCTCCAACCACCACGACGGTTCAAACTGCTACTGTAACGGATACGAATGGAAAGCCGGCGACTGACTCCAGCGGAAACGTCGTTACCGTTACAGGTAACATATAGCGATGTGAACTCGGCTCGCTTCCACAACCACGTCACTTTAGATTTCATGACTTCTTTCTCGTAGAATGATTTGAGGAACATTGATGCAGCACAGAATAGTATCACTAAAAATCAATTTCAGTCCTTCCATCCACTACCACTGTGAAAACTGCCATTGTGACGGATGCAAATGGCAAGCCGGTTACTGATCCCAGCGGAAACGTGATCACGGTTACAGGTTGGATACTTCGCACCCAAGTTCGGAATATGTTTCACACATGATACTTTCGCTTCAGAGACGATGCCTCTACAATACAGTGATTATTTCCGTTGCAGTTCCTCCAACCACCACTACCGTCCGTACAGAGGTCGTGACTGATGCGAATGGAAAGCCGGTTACTGTCTCCGGTGGGAACGTCGTGACCGTAACTGGTGAGTGTCTGCTCTTTCTTGTCATCAGGTTTTCCTGGAATCTTAGAGACTGACAGATGAGTATTATCCATCAGAGTTTCCTAAGCACTATGAAAAATGACAGAGTGCGTTAAAAAAGAGTCTTCTCACTCTGCTGCCTATTCAGTTCCTCCCCCGACGACCACTCGAGCCTCGCGTCTGGTCACTGACGCCAGTGGACGACCCGTAACGAACCCGGACGGAAGCAGAGTGACGGAGCAGGGTTAGTGTTTACTTCAGAATAACATGGAGCAGCCATTAGAGACGGATTCCTCATTCAGAAATCCCTGTGACCAAATATAGTGTAGTGAAATAAAGTGGATCCTGTTAGCGCGAAAGTACAAGGCCAGAATAGAGTATTTTCCGTCCAGTAGCATGCGACCCATCATGTGAATCACTCGGGTGCGAGTGAGTCAATAGCATACTCGGCATATTTTCCGCATACCTTCCACGCCAAAATTCAGCGAATTTGACCTTTCTGTTGACTTTTGCGCACTGCAACTTTGGCACTCGCCCTAGACTGCACCCTATGGTGGGGCACGGGTTCCAGAAAACTTCTCTGAGGTCGAAGAGTCCAAACGTGGATGAAATTTGAATTCCCTTTTTGAATGGAGTAGTTTTGAGAATTTTGATCGATGTTTTTTTACTCGATAATTGAGTGCGATTCCTTTTTGGAATGACTATTTCTTACCTTCCAAGAGCGTAGTACGCTCAGAGTACTTTTCTGTTTTCAAAATATTCCGAGCGATCTTACTAGACTGCACTGCAAGTGTATCGTGAGATCATGAGTGCACCCAGAGTAGCACCAGCGAACGAGATCGTATTTTTATTCATTACACCCTAGAACGACTACTTCATTAACCGATCATTTCACTCTCTCAAGAATACTTTCAACTTACGAAATTCACACTTCTTACGTGCAATGCGAAAGAACAAGATCTGAACTCCTTATCGCCCCCAAGTTCAATCAAAGTGCGGCCAAAATTCGAAAGAAAACTGGGTGCAGTCGCAAAAATCGAAAATGTAGTCGCGTAATCCCTGTTTGCTCGGCTACAAATTTGTTTCTTTTGATTGAAAAGTGCTCGTAGACTCATGCGTAGTCTAGAATACATGATTCCTTGCACCCATCCGACTCACCCTGACAACAATTCAAATTCGCGAGGTCGGGTTTCCTCATGCCAAACACACGCACACGCCATGATAGTGTGCAGAATGAGTACTGAAAGTGTTTTTCGTGCGCAAATGTTCGTTGGAGTCATTTCCACCCGAAAACAAGCGAAATCGAAGTTTCCTCGTGCCATCCTCCACACAATGACGAGGGTTGGAGCGCGCGTGGTGTGAACCTGATTTGTGGAGTCAAAGTGGAAAGTGATGCGAGGATTCTCATGATTTCCAACGGTTTCATGCTTGGAGGCGAGAGAGCATGTGAAATGAAGAGAGTCCGACCAAAATCGAAGTAATTTCAGTGCCGTCAGGCGACGGTGACGTGGTCTTCATCTCCAACGGTGGATCGAGCACGACGAGAGCAGGTGAGCAAAGATCAAAGATCAATCTCTCGTTTTGACCCCGGTGAACATCTTTGGTCCCTGGGCAACAATTGTATTGTAAAGGAGAAAACACCGCAACAAACTTGGAACAGGAACCTGGAGAACACCAATGATCCCTTGATTCATAACCCCCAAACACGGAACATACCCATAATAGTATTGTCACATTGTCAAGATCATGAGGGTGTTTTTTTCTGGAAGAAAACACCCATTGAAGAGGAAACTGGGAGCGAAGATCCCTTATTTCGTATTCGCAATTGACAAGGAACCAATATTTCATATTTTCCATCAACAAATCATTGTGTGAATGATTTTTGGAACAAAACAACCAAGAGAGAAACCGTAGATCCCTAATTGGGTGATTAATTAACGAGGAACTGTTGTTTCTCTCCTAAACAAGTGGGCCATGCGGGTGCGATCCGCTCCTGTTTGTCTGGTGGTAATTAATCGACCACAAGTCAGATTTGTTCCCGTTTGGCGATCTTTGATACCAGCAATCATTCGAAAAAACAGCGAAAGTGACCAGACATTTACTTTGATCTATTCGAAGATTGTCGATGTTACACTGACATAAAAATTTTGGTCAGATCAAGAATTTTGCATAGCTCAGAAACAGTAAATCATACGAAAAGGTATACTATCATAACATGACACTTTATAGGCACAACGTCATCTACTACTGCCGCAGGTTTGCAGTTCTCACACGCAGTTCTTTTCGTACTACTTTTTACACCTTTTGTTGTGTTTGTCCATTTTTTCGGCCGCTTTCTGCCCATTTTGGCCTCTTTTCAATCCCCTTAATCAGCTGATATTGCCTTGAAGACAACGTGATCCTCGCAACCTTCTCTCATTTTCCCCTCGCTCGCTCTAGAACTATCGCGCGCCGGGTGAAAGTCTAGAAAGGGATCACGATCTTCTCTTGATAGATGAGAAAGGAAAGGAGAGGAAGATAAGGAGAGAGATGGGAGAAGAGAGGTATTTTGAGAATGCTGTACCCGGTCGCGGCGAAAGTACACGTGAACAACGTGTATGTTCACGTGTAGTGGGGGGATGAATAGCGAGCAATTTCCTTCCCCTTCTTCGCTCACTCCACCGACCATGATGAACCTGCTCGATTACTATGTACGGTAGTCACACGAGCGATGACAATGAGGTTGTTTACAGGGGGAAATGTGTGCGGAGACAGTTCCTTGTGATGAGAATTACTGACTATTGCTGATCGGTGTCGCTGTGTCGATATCTGATGAAATCGGATCGTTTTTGATCAATTATCGCTAATTAACGCGCTATTTTCGAGGCCACAAGAAGTGCACTCGAGTAGAGATGTGAGATGTGGGGTCAGTGATGTTTCTTTCGGTGAGAATATCGATCGATTTTTTCCCCGTTCCACTTTTCGCTCTCAAGATCTCGAACACTTTGGCCCTTTTCGGGCGCGCGCTGTACTCTTTTCTTACAAAATCGACCGAGCTGTCCTTTCAAGGCTGGGATGATAATAGAAGAGCGCAGTGATGGACGGATTCTTGGAGTCTCTGCAGAGGGAAAGCTAAAGATAGGTCGAGATAAGAGCGAGGAAAGAGCGTCGATCTGCTCATTTCATCATGTACGTGCGATTCGGAGAGATCTGCAGGAGGGGTCACATTACCGGTGTTGCGAGTCGTTGCAGAGTGGTCACTAATTCTGCTACGTCAGAGCTCGATCTGAGCACAACCTGAATCGTGCCCTTTCAAAGGAAGATAATTCTTGGAAATTTATGATCGGGAGGAATTTCACTGCAATCTACTTTCGTTTCAGTGGCTATTTGAGTACATTCTGAACCATCTTTTTCATGAGCGGATTCACACGAAATTCAACGGAATTTCACTGCAAGTCAGAGAGGCTCCGTGCAATGAAAACCATTAGTCTATCGCCCATGCTACGTCACAGCCCAGCTTGAGTTCACTCTGTGAACCTAAAAGGAGCGGTGGAACTGCGTAGACCCTCCCCTTTTTGCACAGTCTCTAATCGACCAGAGACAGACTCTAGTCACAAATCCCATTAGCGGTGATCACAATCGAAGCAAAAAGCGGCCCGAGATCTGGAACAAACATCCCCTTCATTCCACCAGTTTTGATCTGACTCTCTCCATTGAGAGACAAACATGACAGAATCGAACCTTGTATCTGGATCTCAATCAATCTTGAGAGGAATGCTGATAAATTCGCACCCCTTTGAAGTTTGGATGCATTCCGAGCGGGGTTTGGAGCTCGTAAAATGTTTATTGATTGCCAAACTACGAGCATCAAAGACACTTTCATTGAAGATAAAGATCTCTAATCTCAGGAATTGGCACGGTGAATCTTCCAATTGATACTAGTAGACCAGCGAAAATTGCGAACGCTGTGATAAGGATCGCATTCCTGCGTGTCTAGGCGGTTGTTACTTGTCTGGTCAAAGATGAGTTTTCATTGAGCATTCCCTCGTTGTTACGACGCTGAAAACACACCGAGCACTGATTTCTGGTTCAATAGAGTGAGACGTAGGCCTCAAATTCCAAGAGCAGAGGAATTTTTTGTTCCATCCCTCGATCCATCGCAATTAGCCACACAGCAGTAATCCAATCATATATAGATCGGTGAAAGCACTGCCAGGCAACGACTTAGGCCTGAAATTCAAAGGCATGCATAGGAATATCACGTTCCATCCCTCGATAGCATCACAAAAGCGAACAAGGCAGTGATCTAATCACATCTTGATCGGTGGACACACTGGCACGTGTATCACTGTGACACTCCCCATAAATCTCGCCAACGAACCACCGATCAGCATCTAATTTCGGCCAATACCGGACTATTTTCGTTCCTTCCACCCCAATTAGTCTCGATAAACCACATTCGTCACGGGTTTCCCTACTAGAAAAAGCTTTGTTGGACTAATTTGGGATCGCCAACTGAGTTTTTCTCTTCGCATTCGCCAGAGACCAGTGATCTTGTTGACTGGCGCCAAATTCCGCACATCGAATGAGCGAGAAGTAATCGAACTCTCTCGATTTCACGTGCTCTCTCGCCCAATGAGTGACCGAATGAATGATTCAACTCGAAATTCGCGGACCCCGATGTAACCTTTCATAGTGAGTGGGCTGTTTGTGAAACACTGATCAGTCACAACTTAAGCTCGCCGAATCGAATCGAATAGCGGCGATGTGCGTGGACTTTGTGTCGAAACTCGCTGATCGGCGAGATAGTATGGGAATCGAGGAGAGCCCTTGACGTAGCAACCCCCTGCATTCACATGCGCTCCGCTAGACGTCGATTGACGTAAGCCATCGAGTGTTTACGCAGCTTGATCAGCTTTGCTTTCAACAACAGAGGGATGGGAAAGTGGAGTTTCGCACCAAATTCCATTTGCAGTTTGCAGAACGGCCGGCGGTCGAAGTTTTGCACGGTAAATGATCAACAACCGATGCGAGCACCAACAAATTTGGGCACCACTCTTGCAGATCTCGAGGGAAATAAACACGCGGAGTTTCAGTTTGATGGTCGCGAAATCGAGTTTGCAGTTTGGAGTACCCTCCTAGTTGTTCAGGATCTTTCGCCAGTTAGAGGGAGAGAATCCGTGAATAAGAGAAGGGGTAGGCGCTGGTCATGGGCGAAATCTTTGCCATAGATCATGAGAATGAGAAAGTCATTAGTTTCTGGCTTCAATCCGATAAGCAAGATGGAGCCAGTGACGCTCTTATCTCTAGTCATTATCACCCATTACACCCAGCGGGCGTCAGAATTCGATTCGCGGATTTGTGCGTCGATTTGTCACTGATAAGAAATGATGATTGGTGATGATTCTGACTGATAAGAAGAAAATCGGATCTCTGATTGACGGTGTGAAATCGGAAGAGCGATTGTGGGCTGGATCATTGACGAGTCGTGTGATTCGGCATCACCCTGCCCCGGTTCCGTAAATCTCCACTCCATAGTACCAAGTCACGACCCGTCATAATAGAGAAATCTTCGAATGGGTCGTACCAAGCGTTTCCGTGTCAGGCAATGAACGGCAATTAGTTTTCTCGGAAACTGACCAATAGGAAGTAACCCTTTCCGTACCATTCGTTGGCGTTACAATCCAATGACTCAACGATTTCCTCACGTTACTAATCCCCGTTGCCTTACTAATTTCATTACTTCGGTTCCGCCAGGTATCAGATCAACAATGAATCATCGCCGATTTCAACAGAGTTATTCCCGGAGGCAGTATTTACCGCGGAGTGGTTCGATGTGTTGTCCCCCGCAGTACGTCAACGCTAACTGGTAAATGATAAACAATCAGCGTGGACTCTGGAGTGGGGGTGTTTGCCCACTGATTCATTGACGTGTTGTCATCGTAGGGATGAAGGAGAGATCACTTCGTGAGATCACCCAGAGAACACGGTCCCTTAGAGGTTTAGTGGGTCAGACTTGTGATTCCTCTGTTTGTTATATATTCTCAAAGAAACAGTATGTGTGAGGCGTGCGTTTATTCAAAGAACAATTACAAGCCACAGAATTCTGAATTATAGCTAAGCACGGCCTTAAGGAAGAGTTGCGTGCGGGAAGAACGGTCCCTTAGAGGTTTAATGGGTCAGATTTGTGATCGTGAATCACAGAATACTGAATGATTGCTGACCACGACGTCACAATCACTTGTGTTCACCAACCAAAGGTCTTCTAAGTAGCCGAATCGAAAGGTGTCTGCTGACGATAGCATTGTGTAGCATTACGGACCATGTTATCCCGAAGCCATAATTCCACTACGGAAGCCTTTGATTGTTGATTGAAAGGTCTCGCAATGACACCTGGGACATGTGCCGTGTCTCTGACGCCCATCAAAGTGTCAGAACCTCGCTTGTGACCAGACAGATGGTGATCTATCGAGGACAAAGTCTGGTGAGAACCCGTGTCGTTCTGGTGGGAAAACACGAGCTGACAGGGGCAGACGAGTGTTTTCCATTGGGGAGATCACTCGACTGGCCCCAGACAAAGTGTGCCCGGGAAGCAGAGAACCACTGTTGAGACGAAGTGAATTGCGCCACGAGTGATTCCAATGTTGAGCATCATTGACTCCAAAGAATGATTAGGAGTAAGAGATGCTACCGATCGGAATAACACATCCGGGAGTAGTGAAGTGGGCATAGTGTAGCCAGAGAGTAGAGAACCACTCACAGTGGTGCACCACTGTTTTGCTTGGCAGTGATCTTGGTATCTGCCTTTAGAGAACAGTCAAGAGCCAGGGATCCCTCACCACTGATCTGAATGCAAGATCTGGCAGTACTGAGTGGGCCCTGATCAATGATCCATCGACGCCGAGATGCCGCCGAGATCCGGACCCGCGATCCGGGGAATAGAATCAATTTTCCTTTTCCCCTTTGCGTGCCGAATCCAAAGAACAGCGGCGCCCTCTTAGAGATCCGCTGACTCAGATCGAGAGCATTCCATTCCCACTCATTTCTCTTCCCGCTCCGGAATTCTTTCCCATCGGAATGCGTTTGCTTGTCTTCTCTTCGCACGATTCAACAACATATCCGTGCAGAGAGCCGGCGATTCGGCACGTTTTGGTGCGAAAATCAAGAACTGAGAGGGTACGGTAGTACCCGGAACTCCCGGGTCTAAAATTAGACTCTGCAGTGGATATTTCGTTGCATTGTGCAATGTTGACATGGGTCAACTCCGTTGCTCGTGGAATCAACAATACGGCGTCATGACGAAATGCTTGGATGAGGAAACTCCGTTGTCCCGGATCTTTAAGTGTCATTGTGCAATGATTCCCAATCGTTTTCCGTTGAATTGCCCCATCCCTCGGAATTGTATGGTTATGGACGAAACGGAGAGAAGAAAGAAGAAGAATAAAGGGTGGAGGAGAGAAGCTAATAGCAAGAACCAGAGTGTTGATGATAGCAGTGGTTGCTGCAGACAGAAACGATTACTTACGGGCGCGTGCGCGCGTAAACCCGTCCGCGGCGATACCGTAACCCCTTAGATTACGCTCCTATCGTACCGTTCACTGCGCCGTGAGTTTCGAAAACGCGGTATCATCAGCCCGATAAGCTATAGAAAGGAAGTTATTGTATTCAGATCAAACTACAGTACCCCGAGGTTACTGTACCCCCTCGTGGTAGGCACTTAATGAACGCGTCAAGGAACAGCACAGATCAGCGCGTTCGCAATGAGCCACTGCGTCACACGACCAAAGTGATCTCAGTCAGGGAAGGAGAAGGGGGGGATAATTTAGTGCCTTAAGAGAAAGAGATTCGTGCACGTGAATACCACTGCAGGGCCGCGGGGCCACTGCTTTCCCTTCTCTGCGTCTCTCAAATGTTCATGATCTCTAGCTCACTCTAACCCGAGAAAGAGCGCAGAAAAAGCGCAGAGACCAGAGATCCCTATGCAGTTTGCACTGTCTTTCACAGCCCGCGGGCTGCTACCTTCGCCGATCTATTGATAGCTGAATGAATGAATGAATGATAGAGGGGGACAAAGTACCCCATCTCAATGTGCTAGGGACAGCAAGTTTTCGTCCTTCTCCCCTGTCCTTTCTGGGCTCTCGGAAACGCGGAAACTGGCACCAAGGCCGCTGCTCGTCTCTCGGTCACTGCACTGTCCTTCATTCCTCCCATTCCCATCCATTTCTATCTGCATTGCAGCCGCTCCCCTTTCATTGGATGGGAGTGGGAGATGAACAAAGTGGTCTGAGCGCGCTCGCGAGCGGGTACGAAATGTGTTCGGTGAAACGAGAGACAAGAGACGGCTGAAGAGACGCCAGACATCAAAGACGCTTAGACAGAAGAGAGCGAGGCAGAGACGCAGAGGAAAGGAGAGAAAGAGGTAGAGCGCAAGAGGGAGCGGAGCTCGCGAGAGAGAGCGGCAGACGAGCAGAGTACTCATTGAGCGGGAGGAGCGGGGAAGAGGGCGGGCGGAGGCGGAGAGAGTGCTCGCGCCGTGCTGCCTACGTCACCAGACCGCGCTGGGGCCGCGCTTTCTGCCTTATATGATGGCCGAGGCGAAGCTTTCCCCGCCCCCTCCGCAGTGTGGTTCCTCAAGGCTCCTTGGGTTCCTCGGGTTCCTGGTACCACATCTCTTGCTGATTCTGAATGACTAAATGACGAAATCCTCTAGTCTCTGTGCCTGTGTTGTCTATTTCCATCTCTCCTCTATACATCCTTGTAAATATTGACGCCCGTTTTTTCCTTTCTTTCTCTTCCCGCCCATTCCTCGAGTAGTGTCGTGAGGTGGGGTAGTCTTGTGTTCGTTGTGTTGGTCATCGTCGAATCACATGCGCAGCGCCTATTCTCTGCGTATAAATGCCCCCCTGCCACCCTCTCATCTCCTCCCACCTTTCAGTCTCCTGCTCCGCACCGAGCCTCAACCAAGCCAACGCTAAAGTCTTCATCCTCGGTCAATCAACCACCGGACCAGTCTCGTCGTTCCCTATCGGTAAGGAATCCTTTTAATTGGTCCATTGATAATTAGATTACACTTGTGCTGATTAACAACGATCTCATTACAGGTTCGACAATCGTTCAGCAGTGTCTGAAATCGTTCTTGCTACCGCACGGTCAACCCCTTCAACTCTACAAATGTCTGCCTTCTGGAACGTGAGCGATTCCTTCAGTTTATGACCAGTTTTTGACAGTCAGACTATCGTAATCAACAGAGTTCGGTGTGTGAAATTCATAACTTCCTAATTCCAGATGGACAGCCAACACCAGGGCTCAGGCATGCACAACTGCATCATGATGCACAACGAGCGCGCCTCTTGCGGTGGCTCCGTCGGCCTTTCTCATTCCCCTCGGTGAGTACATCTGACATATCGAACTACCGTATCTAAAGCCCCTTCTGGCTCGAAATTGTCATCGAAAGCTCGAAAATGACGGTTTCCATTTGCAGTTACTCCTTCTCGCTCGCCGACTTTGGCAACTCGTCCCAGAACTCTTCGAAGGACTCCATCCTCGCGTTCAACCAAATCTCCGTAATCGGCACTTCTCCCTGTTCTTCGTCCTCCTTCCTTTCGAAGATGGACTCCACTTCCTCCTCCTCGTCTTCCGTTTCCTCCCCAACCTCCGACAACGGCCCTGTCAAGTTCTTCATCGGTACCCATCCCAAGTGTTGAACTTCCCGGAGCCGTAGTTTAGTCTAACGACCCACCCATCAAAGTCATCGAGAGCTTTACTTCTGTGATCTCACTTTCCACCCCTCCATTTGACGCGTTCCCTTCCTCTGGTTCATATTGTAGCCATCAGTTGCACATTGCCACTTTGCCTTCCCAATAAAGCGGTGATCTTATAAGATTTCGTCGTTTCTACACATTGAAATGCATCGACAAGCCTCAACTCCTCAAGAAAGAGGGTAGATGTCTTCAAAACAACAGGTGTCCAGGGCGCTAGCAGGGGCGGCTCGGGCTCTGATTCCTTCTCTCCAAGGGGTAACCCTATCCTGCAACTCTCTCTGCAGAGGGGGGCTTTGTGATGTCAGTTGTGGCGCCGGAAAGAGTGAGACGTGGCTTTGTGGCTGGGTTCTACTTTTCACTGTATTTGCAGGTTTTCCACTCTCATCCGGTCGAATGTATTCGCATTCGTCTACTCCTCCACCTCACGCTCCCGGTGCGTCTGACGTGCGCTGTGATGCTGATGATGATGTGGACTGATAGTGTGATAGCGAAGGTGTGGCAGTGATTCTGAATCGATAAGAACGGGAAGAGGAATACTGATCGAGTTGGACGAAGTGAGAGGTGAAAACAAGGAATGCGCGCCGCTACGGTCAAAGTTCTCCTTTGTGTTAGGGAGAGAGGCTATTTTCGGAGTGCTGGTTAGTAGAAGAGGTGGCGAGTTGCCTAATCTCACCACTTACTCTCTTACTCATCCAACCGTGACCAATATGTTGTTGACCACGCATTTCGCGGAACACGCGAGATGTTTCTGGAAAATGGGCGCATTTCGCAAGCTTCTCGAGGCGCCTTTCTTCTGCTCGTGATATTATCTGTTGACCATTAAAGGGAATGAGGATGGAGGAGCGGAGACTATAGCTCCAGAAATAGCGCCCCCTCTCACCTAGATAAGCACAAGAATAGATGGAATCGTTCGAGATATTGGTCGAGCAATTGCTGGCCGGAACTGCCACATTTCAAACTCTCGGCTTCCGGTTGTCATTTTTACTCTTAGTCAGAGATCTCAACTCTATTTCAGGTGCTGGGAAAGCGTTCGTTCACAATTCTGACTGGGAATGCGATGATTTCAGACTACATTCGCCCACTTTGATGCTAAAAATACGAGATAGCCTTGAAGTTGGAGAGATTGCTGGCATCTGTTCCGCATTCTGACGCATTCGAATCTCTTGGGAGCCAGAGAAGCGAGGGAACCCTTGGACCTGGGAGAGTCCTTACATTTCCCGAGGACTAGTCATCCTCTGGATCTTAGTCAGCCTCACTCGCCCTCTGATGATGACTAAGATGAGCAATTGAGGGTGTGGGGGCTTTAATCACACGTTTGAAACCCTGAACTGAGTCAGATTCGATGAATGCTTCTTCCGGGAAGGTCGGATGTGATTCAGCAACTAATCACTTTCCTTCCTTATTCATCGGGGTTTTCTTCCAATTCACAGAAAAATGACGAGAAGATGGGCTATTTTCTTGTTAGACGTTGTTAGGGGTGTCACTAGCTCATTCTGCCGTCAGTTTTCGAAACTTTTTGAGTATGGAGAAGTAAGGGACTACGGGAAGTTCCACATCCTTCCTTCCTCGTCGCGGAAATAATTCCAGGAACGATCAAAAAACTGCGCGCACAACATATTGACAAGGAAGCGCGCGCTCTCCCAGGGGGTGCTCCTGTCTCATTCATCTCTTATTTAGAATGGGAGAAAGGGCCAAGTTCCTTCCGCGTTCAGTCATTAAACGGAGAGCTGTTCGCGAAATTCTCGTTTCTCCGCTCTTCACACTCTCTCGCCGGCCTGAAAAACTAGAGAGCGCGTGAAATTGAGAGAGTCAAACGGTTGCTCCGTTCACGGGAAAGCGAAGATCTTTGGGAGGAATAGCAGTTTGACAGGTGGACTAGAATCTCGTTCGAGATGTACTCCTTTGCAGTTCAGTCACAGCAATCGTATCCATCTCGCCGGGCAGACAGTGCGAGAGAGCATGGGAATAGAGGAGAGTCGTGCAGTTCGAATGCAGGAATGAAGTCAAGTGGAAGTGATCTGCACCCGGATCTGTTTGAGATGGGAATACAGTGTATCTATGTCACTCTACAGGCGCCGTGATGATTCGTTTGTTCACAACTGAGCACGTAGCTTTCACATTCCAGGCGTCAATTCAGTACCAAATACAAAGAGCAGAGTCGACAAATTGATCGGGTATCTCTTCTCTTGATGAGGTGCCAGCTTATTCTCCCATTCCAGTGACCAGTTCAGGGTCGAACCGTTGTTATGCAGCGGAAACCCATTGCAAAATCGGGTTTCGCGAGGGGCAAAGATCGATGTTTTCGCTTTGCTAACAAGCTAAACGAGTCGATGCTGAGAACAATAGAAGGTTTCGCTAATTCGAGCGAGTAGCAAGCTTGATGGGCGAGATAGTGCACCAATTGAGGAGAGTACTCGCAACATTAGCTGAACATCGAGAGCGGTCGCAGTTTGGTCCGTTGTTGTACTACTTGGGCGTAAACAAGCGTGACTTCTCCTTCAAGGCTCTCTCAATTCACTACGCTTTCTAGAAGGTCAGACAAAGCGAGAGAGCATGTGATTTGAGGAGAGTCAGACGATGAGATGCTTCAATTAGGCCGCTCTAACAGAGATCTGCGTCGAACTTCGTTTCGCCTAATCGCTAATGCGCATTGGTACTGCGATGTGCCTGATCTACCACTCGCCCAGTGGTTTCTTTATTTGGTTAAGACTTCCCTTTCCTCGTTCATTCGTTTAACGAAGATCTTATGAACTAGTAAATGGAATCTCGTGACCTGGAGCCTAACTACTTCTCTCGGCACAACTTTTTCAAGCATGACGAAGCAACTTCCATGATTACTGTGTTGACCTTCTGGCGCCGGGCGATTTCGTGCTCAAACATACCACGGAATCAGGCGTTATGGTTCACGCAGTTCGGCACCAATGCTCAAAAGTTTCACAATGAACACGTAGCATTATTCTACCAGTTCTGCAACCTATTTCCTACTTTGCTCGTTGCTGCAACAAATAATTTCTGCTCGGGGAAAAGACCACAGTTCGTTATGGAAGAAGCGGTGCTTCCGTCAACATATTGCTGCAGTTTTCCGCACGAACCACTCGGATATTCAGCCGAAACCGGCACGTCACCACTTGAAAACAACCCACTCGGGAACCTATTTGCCACACCAGAGATGAAAGCTTGGAATCAGGAATTACTCAAGTGGTGTTCAATGATCTTCACAGCTTCACAGCTTAGAGTGAGGGAAAAAGGTGTTTTCCTTCACGTGATCTTTTACTGTTCAAAAGAACGTCATTGGGGGAATTTCCAGACAAATATTTCAGCGAACGCGGTGGGATTTCCCAAACAATTTCGCCTTTATTCGCGTGTTTGTCGTCAGAGCAAACTGTCTGGCGGATGAAGTCATCAGGGAAACAACAGCACTCAACGGGAAAATAATTTGAACGGGTAGACTCGGAATTCAGAGCATAAGGACATAGAGCGAAGAGATGCGTCAGCATCCTCTGTCCTGCTGTGTCTGATCGTGCTCCACATCTCTGCCCCCGCAATCGCTTTGTCGAAACATTTTGTTTCCGAAAAGAGAGCGTACATGTGAGATAAAAAGATGCTTCAATTGCCCCTACATACATCCATTCACATTCCTTGAGCTTCACCTCTGCCCTCGCCGCCCTCCTACACCAATTCGCTGGTCAAACAAACCACGCATGAAAAGGGCTGAAAACAGCACATGTGTGCGTTGAAAGAAAAAGAGTTATTGGCTTCTGCCTATGTCATCCTATGGGGGATTCGAATGCGTCAAAGTGAGAAAAATGAAAAGGAATATCAGGTTATTGAAACTGGGAATAGACTGTGATTGATTGTGTACTTTTCTCACACTGCCGAAAAACTGGGAACGAGAAATCCGGAAGTGGTTTCTACCAGACCACAATCTGAAGTTGTAATGTCTTTCCAACAACAATGGGAACGCGGAAGCATTGTGATTCTTCCGTGAAGACCGTTGATTGCTATTTACGTATGCATGCAATACCTATCAAAATACATGCGGAAGTGGAGAATCTGCACATTCAATAGTATTTTTCAATATTTATTTTCTTTGTTATCTCCAAACGAGAATTGCGCACTCAGCATTTGAGTCGGGCAGATGTAGAAGGTATTGTGGATGCCTTAAGGGGTATTCATATTGGAAAAAAATATCCACACGGAAGTAGGGAATCTGAATAACCCCTTCTGCCCAATAACATCAAGAACGCGGAAGCGTAGCGCTCGCTTTTTATTGTCGAACACAGCACCCATTAGGGGTGCATCTTGCCGGCACTGTGACCAAAATGGAGCATGTGAATCAAGGAGAACGCTCTGCTGCTGATCACGTTAACAGCCTTCTCTTCGATTCATGTAGCATCTTGTTTCCCTGAGTGTTGATAGAGTAGGGAAAGAAGAGAGTAATCACCAGGTTAACGACAGGAGTAGGGGTGCACCTAAGTAATGCAGTACGAGAGAGCATGCAAAATTAGGAGCTCCTCATTTCATTATCGCAATGCGCCCGCACAACACTACCAGGTTTATTGCGCGCACTGATTGAGGGGAGGAAGAGTTGCGAAAGGAGGAAGCATGAACATCTGCCAATAAAGGGAGATGATACGAGATTAATATGAATCCTCTAACGGGCGTAGAAAACGTGATGCGACCGCCATTGAAATTTATCTACCCTATAAAAAATTTAGTTTCGGTTCTATCCGAGTTAACATGTAGGTCAAGTAGTGCTACATTACATTTTCGAAAACACTTTGAGGTATCAACGTAGATGAGTAGACAGTCGAACGGAAAATGATAACCCTTGCTGGCCCCCTATGGTAGTGCCGACGCAAGCAAATGCTCGGTTGATAATTCGACTTCAGATTAGAATGCGTACAGCAAGCGTTGTTCTCCTCATTTCAAACACTCTCTCACCGGTCAGAGTTGCGAGAGAACGTGCAGAATGAGGAAAGCCAAATCTTGCTTTCCGCACTCTACTTCAATTGTGGCCGATGATCAAAGAGAAAGGCTGTACAATGAGGCCGAGAAATAGAGACATGCAAGGAAAAGAAGAAAGCGGACAGGAAAAAAACCGTTCGTTGAAATTCAGATACGGATGTGAATCTGTTGAGGAGTAAGAATATAAATGAACGAACTTGCATTGATTGTTGATTTTTAGTTTACCATCTTATTGTTCTATTGTGTGCATTACTTAAACAATTTCTCTGGACAATGCTACGTGCTCACGTTGAAACAATGAAAAGACACGCCGAGAGCACCTTTGTTTACACTTCCGAAACAGATAAGGATGCTTCCACCCGCGGGCAAGGTGTGACCATTGAAGTGATAGTACTCTTCCTCATCGTCTATAGTTGTTTCGTTTTGAACCTGGGCGATTGCCATTTACAATGGGTCTGAGGAGGAAGTGTGCTCCATTCTTTCACTGTCTGAGCGTAACATTGATCCGTTTTTATCACTGGTCTCGGCGTACTAAGTTGTTACGTGCATTCCTCGAATTTTGCCATTGGCTATTCGGAAGTGAGGATGCGAAAGTAAGTTATTTTTCACGAAATATGTGATTTATAGTTACACACAATCAAAATTCAGCGCATCAAGCTTTCCGAAGAAGTTGTTAATGAATTACTGGAGCATGAAAATGAGGTAATCTTTTCGATTATTGCACAACGCCAGCCGATTTGCAGACGAACTTCCTCAAAAATTTCATTATCGAGAATGACAACGCAAGTACTGATGAGGTTAAATCAGGGACTGAATCGTTGGCATTGTATTGCGTAGGCGAGGCAAGTTTTCCTAATTAGCGTTGCATTTAGTAGAATTATTGTATTGATTCAGTTCTTCGATCTTGATGAAATGATAGCAACGGATGCTCCATTTTTGGATCGTCTGCTCTGGATTATGTTCAAGTTTTCCCATTTTCATGCTTCAATTCAGCATTTTTTCCAGGTGTGCGATACTTGATATTCCTGAAGAACATGATATGGACTTGTTCATTAGAAACACTGTGGGAAATAATGAGAATGATGATCAGGCATTTTACAAGTGTCTCACAATTGCTTTTGTGTTGAAGTAAGCAAAAAATCACTCCATCGCTTCAGAAATCATTTACAGGAAAGCTGGGGACCATTTTGTTGCTAACAATCAATCAGAGCTTTCCTCCAACTACAAAGATCTTTCATCGTAAGTTTTTCCTCGAAAGTTTCAAGACATTCTTATAGGTATTACGAAAAGCATGCTACACAACTGCTGGAAAAGTTTCGACAACGAAGCTTCAACGCAACAATGGTTTTGTTGAATTAGTTGAGACATGAACCAGAAAGACTTCAGAAAATGCTTGATCCGTCGAATCCGAGGAAACCCAGTTGGAGTAATGTCTGCGCTCACGATATTGCTTATCATGGAAAGTTTACGGTAAGTTGTTCATATTCGTTTGATTGGAATCTAATATGCTCCTTCCTTCCAGACGTTTCTGAATCATCGAACGTGCGTTGTAGTTGCAAATGAAAGATGGGAAACACCAGACGAGGAAATAGGAATCAAGCCTAGCACTTCTCGAAGAGCACACGTGGTGAAATTTATTGCTGCGAATTCTCAAATTCCAATTTTCGAAATCCCAAATGTCGTTTTCAGTTTGCTCATCTGCTCTTCGTTGGACTATTCACTTGCATGATGCTCTCAATGAATCGAATCGGATTTCAGGAGAAAAAGGGTGAGATTGCCGAATCTAAAATGATGTCTAAATGCAAAATAACTCAGGAGATACATACGCCACTCTGGTAAACATTTCATGGACGACTCTGAGAATGATCTTGCTATTTTGGAAGGTATACCTGACAATCCTGGTCTCTAAGACTATATCACGCTCAGATAATGTACATCACTCAAACTGTCATGGTCTACGAGAACTTCGCGGGAAGTGAAGTGTACACTTGCATATCTTACGCCGCAAGTTAGATAGATCAATAGATAGTATAATATCTCGTTCATTCAGACATATTCGCTCTCATATTGCTAGTTGCTTGCTACTACCTACGAGCTGCTTGGCAAATATTCAGCCCCGTGCGAGCGATCTATGAGTGAGTTTGCAATTATTCGTTGATGCAGTAGGCATTTCCAGCATAACATTCCTCATCTCGTACATGTTATCCACTCTAATCCTTCTTCGACACTTTACCGCGGATCGGTTCTACGGCTCTGTCGTTCGACTGTTGTCGAAGATGGTAGTTTACATTACATATGTATGATTATATGAGACCCTATCTGAGAAGACTCACCTCGACCCGTACAGTGAAACTCAGAAAAATCCCATGAAAATCCCATAGGTGGACCTTATGAAGTAGAGCTTAAAAAGCGATATTAGAGAGCCGTATCACTTGAACCTAATTTACGGTCGCCCTCCCGGCTCTGACCGGTGGTCCCTCCAAACTTTGAAATGGATGATCAAAACTACCAGATGATTGGTAAAACTAGTAAATTAGGTTGTAAGAAGTAATTTGACACAAAATTGCAGAAAAAAAATTGGCGGGAAAAACGCGTTTAGAGGGTCGTGGCCCATAAAATTGAGCGTCCTGAGAAATTTTTGCACTATTGGGCACTTTTACTCATTTCCATTCGATTCCTCGTGAAAAACTACCTTGACGTAGGTTTTGTTCAAGGGGATTGCTATTCCCCATTTTTAGCTATTAACCTCCGAAGAGAGAAAAATCATATTTTTCACTTATTTTCTCAACTTTTCGTACTTTTTCTTGGT
>LS492907.1:334287-367021 GCA_900490845.1 Pristionchus japonicus
ACCAAGAAAAAGTACGAAAAGTTGAGAAAATAAGTGAAAAATATGATTTTTCTCTCTTCGGAGGTTAATAGCTAAAAATGGGGAATAGCAATCCCCTTGAACAAAACCTACGTCAAGGTAGTTTTTCACGAGGAATCGAATGGAAATGAGTAAAAGTGCCCAATAGTGCAAAAATTTCTCAGGACGCTCAATTTTATGGACCGCGACCCTCTAAACGCGTTTTTCCCGCCAAATTTTTTTCTGCAATTTTGTGTCAAATTACTTCTTACAACCTAATTTACTAGTTTTACCACTCATCTGGAAGTTTTGATCATCCATTTCAAAGTTTGGAGGGACCACCGGTCAGAGCCGGGAGGGCGACCGTAAATTAGGTTCAAGTGATACGGCTCTCTAATATCGCTTTTTAAGCTCTACTTCATAAGGTCCACCTATGGGATTTTCATGGGATTTTTCTGAGTTTCACTGTACGGGTCATAGGTGATATTGCTCGGTTCTCTCAGATAGTGTCTCATATTGTTTACTTCCAGAGTCGAATGCTGCTGTGGTTCATAGTCGTGTTCATCGTATTCTGGTTCACTTATTCGGTGACGGTTCTCACCCTGACAGGTTCAAAGTCGATTTTGAAATTTGAGTAAGGAACAAATTGAAGGCGAAAGGATTGTACTACATGAAATTCCGTGGAAAGTCTTCAACAACGGAGCGTTCGAGATTTTTGCGGATTTTAAGGATGAGGTCCAGGGTGGTGAGTGATTCTCTGTACAATTTCATCTTGAAAATTGGCAAATATCATTGTTTTTCCAGGAAAAGTTGTCGGCTGTGAAGAGAACACTACTGAACATGCTATTGAATGCCTCATTCGCTCCTGGCTGATTCCGGTAAGACATTAGCTATGTAGGATCTAAGATCTAATGCACGGAGTTGTCATGGGCATGAGTTTCCCTGAAGAGCTCAGTAGTTTTTTTATTTAATTTACAATAAAATCCAATATGTGTTGTTTGAGGTCTGTCTCCTCATCTACGTTCTCGTATGCACGATTGTTCTGATCAATATCATCACTTCGTTTTTGACGTAAGCGTTGACATCATTTTCCATTTCAAAATCAATGTCCGATTCTTGATTCAGGTCCGCTTATGAAGAACTGCTGCAGGATTGCAGCCCTCAATCGCAAGCGAACTACGAATTTTATGGGGTGAGAGGGAAATGTTTAAAAGACACTATCTGAGCGGATCGAAAAAGTTTTGGCATAGGTCAAAATGCAATCTAAGCCCAAACTTGCACCAAAGGTAGTGCTCGGTGAGTGTGCACGGCGGGTACACTGGCTAAGCTCTCAGGCCTCTCCTGGGCGCGGGGCGGAGTGGCCTACCTAAGATGACGCAATATGCCATATCGCTTGAACGTGATCCAATCGATTCGGGAGTGGCATAGGTGTGCTCCTCGTCGAATTCTAAGACACTTTTACTCGGAGGAGTTTTTAGCTTAGATTCCATCGAAGGCTGAAAAACAAGAAAAACAAAAATTTCCGCAATATTTTGTTTTTCTTGCCACTTTCTCGCTGCAATGCAAGTTGTTTTATTTGCTCAATCGATGTACATTATTATAATACGTATGTAATAAATAGGGCGTATTTTATTTGGGAGACAAAGGATGTCAAATTCGCGAAAAACCATGAAAAAGTTTGACGATTTGAGTTACAGTTTCCAAAAATTTTACACCATGTACTAATTCCCGGTTCCGGTTTTGATCAATTCCGTTCCGGATTTCTAATATATGATGTAAAACGATGCAAACAAAGTCGCGAAGTCAAAGCCGGAACGGAACTGATCAAAACCGGAACCGGGAATTAGTACATGGTGTATTTTTTTGGATACTGTAACTCAAATCGTCAAACTTTTTCATGGTTTTTCGCGAATTTTACATCCTTTCTCTCCCAAATAAAATACGCCCTATTTACTAAATACGTATTATAATAATTCACATCGATTGAGCAAATAAAACAAGTTGCATTGCAGCGGGAAAGTGGCAAGAAAAAATAAAATTTGCGAAAATTTTTGTTTTTCTTGTTTTTCAGCCTTCGATGGGATCTGAGCTAAAAACTCCTCAGAGTAAAAGTCTCTTAGAATTCGACGAGGAGCACACCTATGCCACTCCCGAATCGATTGGATCACGTTCAAGCGATATGGCATATTGCGTCATCTTAGGTAGGCCACTCCGCCCCGCGCACAGGAGAGGCCTGAGAGCTTAGCCAGTGTACCCGCCGTGCACACTCACCGAGCACTAACTTTGGTGCAAGTTTGGGCTTAGGTTGCATTTTGGCCTGTGCCAAGTTCCTTCACTGATATTTCGATTCTCTCAGATAGTGCCTTTTAAAAACTGTGCAAATTCATTGCAAATTCCAGCGTCTTCTCGAATATCGAAGAAAGCCAAGTCTGCCTCCACCCTTCACTTTCATTCCCCTTTGTCGACTGATGTGTAGAAAAATTGAAAGGGGTTCCAAATGGCATAGGACTAAAGTGCCGTCCAAGTGTTCTCGAGCCTTCAACTGTAGTTCATGTTGCCCAGAAAGCATATCGCATCCTGATAATGTGCCTCTCAATCGAGATCGGGAGTTGCGACCGCAATCCATAGATTATCCCTTTGAGGAAGAGACTGAAGTGTGAATATCTTTTTCCGCGTATTCATTTCTATTTTGGTTCATGTAATGATAAAGAGATTGAAATGCTTCGAATGAAATGCCGAAATGCTTCGAAGCACACACCTAGAATGAGTGCGATGTGAACCATTCAGTTATGTTGCATATTTCCACTGATATCACCTTTTCTCCTTCAGGGAGATAACGAGATTATCGCACTGACCTTGCAATGTTATCCATACTATCAATCTTGCCTCTCCTCTCACCTCTAATCTCATTGCTGAATATGCGATTGTCTTTCACGTGGCTTGCATTTCTCATTTATAAACATGCGCTTGCAGGTGATAAGCATGCGCCTCTTGTCGTTCGTAAACGCTTGTGCTTTCGTTGCTTATTTGGTGATAGGATGTTTAGGAGCCTCATACCAAAGAAGCATCCACATGCTCTGACAAAAATTTTCTCCGATGTTTTCTAAACGCGAGTTCCTAAACGTCCAATCATCGCTTATGGATCACAGTCGAATTTATTCAACGCTGTCTATAATTGTGAATTTATTGAAGTAATTGATCAACTTGAGATGGATCCAGCACCTGGAGAGGTAGCTCGGCACAAGTTATTCGAAACCATCAACAGAATCAATAATCGAGACTACGGAGTAGAGGTAATTTGGTAGCTTGGAAGCACCTAATAATATTTATTCCCCAGAAAAATCATTTCTGGAACGAAATCTTCGACCTCTATTCCAGGTAGCTCTTGATTTCAGATGAACTTCAGATTATTTGAAACTTTCGTTACAGAAATGACTTCTGCCCGTATCGAATCACTGTGAATAACTTGTCGAATGAGGAGACAGAGGTACCTTTACTGTAACGTTATATGCGACGATGATTTTGATGTTGAGATGATGCAACAATTCCTGACTCACCAAAGCTGGGTCGATCTGCTTATGATACAGAGAGAAGCACCTAAAACGAGGTATTAAATCAAAAATGGTATGGTGCACATATCGATTGCAGAACTGCCAAGTCTGGAATGACCTACTATAGGATTGAGGTCTTGCCAGAGCTTCGTGAAATTGTGCTGGCTTCCGAAGGACCACAGGTAAAGATCGAAACACGCACAATTTCTTTCTATTCGCAGACTCTTTCTCTTTTGTCAGAGCCTCCTACTTATGCACTTCGAACTCGTAGTTTCTTTTTTTAACCTTTTTTGTGCATCAAAATATAAATCTTTTATTAGTTTATTCTTGCAGTTCGTTCTGCAAATAATCTCGATGTTGCTCATGTGTGAGGGAGCTATGCAATCCTTTGAACAACAAGATGATTCAATGGTTCGTTTCTGTTTGATTGATTATTTTGGGAATTTTGACCGATATAACATCAAATTGTTGCGTTCAGACATCTGAGGTCGCAAACGATTGTGACCATTTCTGGTGGTCTGGCAACGCACCTGTCAATGATGTCGATTACGGAAATGAGTATCTTCTCACCGATTGAAACATAGTTTATGTATTTTCACAATCGCATTGTATTTGCAACTGAAGCGACTGTAATGCAATTTCTCATAATTATCGGTTGACTATATAAAAGAGTGGAAGTAGAGTGTGCACCCTCTCCCTTTCACACACTATCTCGTCTTTCTCTGCCCGCTTTCCCTCTCGCTGACCTCCAAATGCATTTCGTGCCGGAGCGAACCAGTCAGCCTAAACAAACTAGGCGAAAAAGGAGCAAAACAACCAGTCGATCCTTCCTTTCAATCCCTCCACAAACCATCCCCTCCATAGGAGGTTTAGCTAGCTTCTCGTTTGACCACTGTTACCTTACACGCTCCATTCTTTGAGTCGTTCGCTTAACTTGCTTCTTTTCTTTGCAATAGCTTATTTAGAATATTGTCCACTTATTAGCAATATTTTCAGAAAAATCAGCTGTGGAACGATGTGTTCGCGCTATACTCGAGGAACGATTTAACCGAATTTCGAATAACTGCTTGTAATATGACTCCTGAGGAGATATCGGTATATTTGATTTGATCGTGTCAAAATATATTTCTTTATGCCAGATTATGCAACAGTTCATGAACGATTATACTTGGATCACTGTATTTATGAGTCAACGAGAAGCGGTCAATACAAGGTATTTTGCAGGAAGGGGATTTGGTTGTGACTTGATCACAAGGAATTTTGAACTGGTGAGAATATGGGTGCGCCAGACTCATTAACTCATTGGGATGCTGATCAGTCTAGATATTGGGAATTACTATTTCATATACCTTTTTCGGAATCGCCAGATCTGGAGCAACTTACTTCAGGAAATCATGCCAGAAGTTCGTGAAATATTGTTGCCTGATGGAGAATACGTACGTTTTGCTTGAGCAAAATGGAAATTTAAAGACATCTTATCTCAGTTCTTCCCTCGGCTATTGGTCATGCTGAGTGCGTGCGCGGGTGAAGAGAAAAATGCCGCGCTGCGAGAGCAAGCGATGGTTGGTTTCACTAATTAATGACCTCAACTTGCTTGTTCAGAGCCCATCCGAACTGGCGAATGACTGCAATCACTACTGGTGGTCTGAAACGGCGAAAAGCAATGATAACATTGCAGAGGAATACTTGCTTACTGATTGAACACTGATCCATTTTCCATTTGAAATTATTGAACTATGCAAACGAGACTGAAATGAAGCAACAATTAACCAATCTTCATTTGAATAATCGGCTCTGTTGCTATGACTAATACATGGCTATTACTTTTTATTTTCTCTTCTCGTCTTGACCTCGAAGCTGAATTCTATTTCATTTTCATCAATCTTCTATTTGCTATCTAAGTTCACGGGATAATATCTCGAAATCGCCGACTTGCAATAAAAGCAAGGGAGGAGTGGTAGAGTGTTTGCTAATCAGAAATCACACTCCTAATTTCACACTGTCTCTCTGCCTTTTCCTAGCGATTTGTCTCTTGCTTACCTTGAAACGCAGAGAGATGCAGTGTAGCTTACCGAATCTGAGAGCCTAAACAAACGAATGAGGAACATAGCAAATAGTGCCTCTCCATCCTGCCGATTAGAATTACCAATCACACAAGAATCTTTTTGCTTTCTTTTTTAAAACGCCAGACATTCATGTTTATCATTTTCACGGTCCTATTTTTCGTTGTCTCATCAATTGCAGGACTGCTCACAATGGACGGAAATGCTGCTCGTGGCAAATTATTCGATACAATGAAGAAGATCATCGCGTACGCTAAAGTTGATGATCCTGAGAAAGTAGAGGTGATAACTAAAGTAAAATCTAAAGTTTTCCGAAATATTTTAGAAAAATCAGTTGTGGAATGATGTGTTTGCGCTTTATTCGAGAGAGGACCTGAGCGACTATCGAATTACCGCTGACAATATGACGCCAGATGAGAACGAGGTAGTTTTTGAGATAATGTAATGTAAAAAACAGATAATATGAATAATAAATTGAAAACTGACGATATCAGATAATGCACGAGTTCATGACTGAGGCCACCTGGTACTGTGCTCTCTACATCCAAGCGGATGTCGTCAAGACAAGTTACGTTGGTAGGAAGAAGAACTAGAAACGACCTGGTTTTGTTTCTATTTTTTTTTTGAAATTCGCTGTTGGAAAATCAAAATTCCTAACAGTTTTTCTTCAGAATAGCTAGATCTGCAGCAACCTACTTCAGAGTTGAAATAGTGGCTGAAGTTCATGGGATTTTGCCACTTTCCGGGCAAGAAGTTCGTTTTATTAGAAGCAAATTGTTGATGCAAATTCTGCATTACAGTTAGAGTACGAA
Organism: Pristionchus japonicus; assembly: GCA_900490845.1. NCBI lineage: Eukaryota > Metazoa > Nematoda > Chromadorea > Rhabditida > Neodiplogasteridae > Pristionchus > Pristionchus japonicus. Next base: position 340,711 of record LS492907.1, read on the forward strand.
ATATTCGTCTCTTTATTTTGCGCACTCTCTCGCATCTCTGACCGGTGATAGAGTGCGTGAAATGAAGAGACGGCGATCCGTACTTTGCATTATAGTTCTTGCCGAAGCTACTGAAGTTGCTGTTCTGGAGTGCCAAAGAAGAAGATGAAACCCCCGAACGGCAAGCGGAATCGATGGTTTGTTAAATACTAATTGCTTTGTTTTGTTAATGAGCGTAATTTTTGTTTTCTGAATCATCTTTGTTTGAGTTATTGCTAATTATAATAACGTGGTGAAAGTAAGATGTTCATCGCATTATTTCAGAGAACAATCGAACTCGCAAACGATTGCACCCACTACTGGTGGTCTGACACTGGTAGAAGCAATGCTGACATTGTAGAGGAATACCGCCTTAAAGACTGAAGATGCTGACTCCAAAATCAGTTCATTCATTGAGAGGGATGTTTGAAATACATTTAAAAATCGTTTTTTTTGTAATGTTCTTGTAGTGAAATTGCTGGTCATTGAATACATCCATTGATTATTGACTTCCATTGATGTTCACAGAGTAGAGAGAAGGATTGGAGTGACCGGTCATCATTGAACAAGGATGAGAATCATTGGTAATGATGAGGCAGTCCAGGGAGGAAATGAGACTGTGAGATTGATTGAGAGGAGAAAATGAACTCCTAAATTCAATCCTTGTTCAAGCATTGAAGCATCCTGTGTATAATCGGTATCGCAAGGTCTTGATTGACTCCTTGAATTGTCAACAGTGCTGATAATAGCTTTTCCCCGCTGGATTGGCTTCACTCTGACATGCTCGCGTCCCTTTCGGATGCGAAACAAAGCTGTTTGGCAGGTTTTTCAAGACCTTGGCCCCTGTCATCATCATGAAATTTATTCACGCTTGTGTTGCTTATCATTCTTTTTGCAGGTAATACAGTCATCAATGGACGAGGTATCTCTGTACAAGCGCCTTTTCGAATGTCTGGTCACCCTTCGACGCGAAAATTCCGTCGAGGCTATCTTTATGGATACATTCAACTCTGAAAGTGTGAGCATCAATCGACTTCGATTTTGGGAGACGGTTGTATTGATCAGTAAACAGAAAACGACTGGAATCCCGGATTTGAGTGCAATTATCCCATATGAAATAGAGGTTACTCAATCTCTTTTTGAAATGCTAACCATAACTTTGTAGTGTTTCAATATTATGCTCTCGGATCCTAAACACATGTTCCCGTATTTGATAGCGTACAGTAGCAAGCATCAAATGAGGTGAGAAAAAATCGCAACAAAAAACCTATGTATTTACATGTAGATCGATTTCAATCGGAATTGCGTACTTCCGAATTGAGCTGATGCCTAAGCTGGCGCATTTATTCTCGAGTGTGAACCCAAACGAAATGGTGAGAAAGTTTTCTGTCATTATTATATTGTAAGCTTTTGTAATAGTGATCATCATTTTTAGACATTGATCGACCTCTTCAAAACATTTCTACTGCATGAAAACTGCCTAAGTGGAGGATTACTTTATGATAGACTGCCCGAAAAACTTCAGCATACAATCGTTGCCTTTTTATCCTTACAAACAATCTCGAAAATCGCCGTTTGAAGGGTCATGATGGAGATGGAGATTATGAATGCTGGAACGAAAAATGGATGTGTGATTTCAAAGACTGCAAAGATTTCGACAGTGCAACAGAAGAATATGATCTGACTGATTAGCCTAATCATTCATGACGTTTTTCTAACTTCTTCTGACTTTCCTGGATTGATAAAGTGCCTTATCTAAAAAAAGATGCAGATATCACATATGATAAATGTATTGATTTTTATGTCCACGCTGCGGTAAAAACCGTGAAATATTCAACTTTCGATAGAGCGTTCCCCTGACATACCTGCCGGAATCGCTTGGATAGAATGAATCGAGAATGAGTTGTCCAGATGAGTCGTTTGAGGTGATTAAAAAGAGACAATCAACGACACTTTAATTGTGTCGTTCGCTTTTTGCTTATTAGTGAACGCATTTTTTCAGGGATTGTTTATTATTTCCCTTTTTGCAGATTTTTTAACTGTAGTACCATCGATGAAAGACTATGAGAAGTCACTGTACAAGCGTCTCTTTGAGTGTCTGACCACTCTGCGGAACGAGAATTCGGCCGAGGCTGTGTATAATAGAGCATACAGGGGCGATACTAAGCGATTCAATCAGTTGCAATTTTGGGAATCGATTCTTCATATCAGTGAGCTGGGAAATCACGGAAATGTTCCTACGTGCTCCATTTCACCAAATGAGAAAGAGGTTAAATTTACCGTTTGAATGAATTTATTCACTTCGATTTATTTAAACTAAATTGCAGACGTTCAACATAATGTTATGGACTTCCTATTGTCTTTTCCCGGATTATACATTGTACAAAAATAGGGATGATATGAGGTGAATTTTGTCTGGAACATTTAAAGTAAGAAAATTTCAGAAAAGTTGTTTTCGCTATTGCTTACTTCAGAATCGAAATATTGCATAATCTTGCTTGTTTAGTCACGGATCCAAGTGAAAATGTAAGAACATACTAGTGGGAAGTCTAAGAAAAAATTGCATAACATTTTAATCAAACTCATATTTAGCCAATGCTCAGATGCCTGAAAAACTGCAAATTTATGAAAATTTCTTGAGAGGCAGAATACTGCGTGCGAGAATTCCCAAACAGGTTTGATCTTGCACAATTTTGCAAATAATTTGAGTTCAAAGAGCCGCAACATTACTGACCGTGAGCTCGGAGATATTGCTATCAGTTTTGATGAACGCTGGATGAGTGAATACATTGAACATAAAGACACTTTCGAAAAAGGAGACGAATATGACCTCACCGATTAGTTGAAACATTTTTACATTGTTCGAAAAACAAACACCGATTTTCTCTTTCTCTATTCTAACTGTTTCACATTGTTTCGATAAAATGTATACAAACATTCTACATCTTTGATGCAAAAAAGTATACAAACGAGGGCGAAAGAGCCAACAACCGATTGGAAATTCGAGTCATCCGTTTTCATCGTGCACGCAGTAGTATTGCAACAGCACGCAGTCGATGATCCGAAACAATAGGTGCGGCTTGACGCCTGTAATTCCCTGACATCTTGAAATTTCGATGTTTTCTAATAGGGAAACAGCAAAATAACTATTGCAGTAACAATAACAACAACAATCACAACAACCCCCCAATCACAACAACCCAACCATTTTTTTTTCGCAATACCCCTGCGTCGAGCGCGTCATGTCCCGCTAAAATATTCGAATTTTCATGGATTCCAAGATTCACAACACCCTCCCGAAATTCGGAAGTGACTTGAAGAAATCGAGTTACATGTTTACTCAAACGAGAGCGCGTATGTCCACCCATTTTATTTAGGGAATCACTGAACCTCATCTCATTTTCACCCTATTGTCCGGGAAAGAACAGGAGCGCCAAACTTTGATGCCACCCTCACCAGTCAGAGTCATGAGAGAACACGCAATGGGAGGAGAGGGAAGGCGAATAGAGAAATGAGTGATGCGAGGATCTAACCGAAAAAAAACTAGAAGATGACACTCTGTTTGTTGATCGTTTGAGATGTTCGAAATTTAAACTTGTTTGAATAATAAGTGAAATTTGGAAATAGTTCGAAAGGGCCCACTGGTATCGCTCCTTTGTGGTCGAATGCGTCGTTTAGATGATGGTACATTTTACAATGACTTCAGAGAGGTTGAGCACTTTTTCCTATATTTTTAGTTCAAAACGCTTTCTGGTATTGTAGCTCTTGCTTTTCGATCTTAAACTGGGGTTTTCAGCCGCAATGGACAACGGCGAAGAGTCTCCGTTCAAGCAGATGTTCGAGTGTCTGATCACGCTGCGCCGTCTTCATTCATTCGAAGCAATCGAACTGGGAACATTTGCATCCCAAAATCAATGGATAAATAAGTTTCGATTTTGGGAATCGATTATACTGATCAGAAAGTTGGATAACTGTGGTGTTAATCCAACCTCCGGCATAACCCGTTATTAGATAGAGGTACCTCGACATTTTTGACACATTAAATATTTTAAAAATCAAAATCAGACCTTCAATAATATGCTTGTGTTTCCATGTTCACTTTTCCCGATAGATCATCTTTACACGAACAAGAATGACATGCGGTGAGGAATCTTATGAATTTCTTCTTTTTTTTGCAGTTTTGAGCTTTTCGAATAACAAATATGATTACAGGAAAGTTGTCTTCGCAATTGCCTATTTTAGAGTAGAAATAATCCCTCAACTCTCGCACTTGTACACAAACAACGGCCCTGGCGGAATGGTAAGAATCTAATAGAAACAATAGACGTAAATCTTCATTTTCTAGCCCTTAGTCAATGTTTTGAGAACATTTCAACTGTATGAAAATTTCCTGAGAGACCGAATATTGATGGGAAGGATTCCCGAGAAGGTTTGCTCATTTGTTTACAACAAATTCCAATCTGTGATCATTTACTTTTTGAGAGGGAAGATTCCGTTGAGACTGCAACTGTGAGCTGGGATCAGAGGTGGATGAGTGAATACCAAACATCCAATGGACACATAATTGATTACTCCGAAGAATATCATCTGACCGATTAATCCACTTTTACGGGTTATTTCGTTTCCTCAAAGTTGTTTTTCGTCTCGGTACCGAGCAATTCTCTTTTGAAAAATAGTTCTTTTCACTTTGCAGACCATTCAAAGGCCTTCTAATAATTAAAACTTGAACTGCTAATAAATTTGGTTGAATTGCCGTGTCATTATGTTGATGTTTACAATATACATCCAAAGATTTGAGTGAATAATTAGCGCTACGATTTTTCCGTGGTTGTGAATGCCGATGATTCACAAATGATTCTTGCATCTTTGCACGTTCTTCTCGCTGGCATCGCTCCGATCTGAAACGTTTGAGTCTTTTTTCCGTGTTTTCATAGACTAGCTATTGTAGTTGTGTTACTTTCTCATGATCGAATTTCTTAATGTACTGAAGGATATTAATCATCATTATCATTTTCTCAGGAGTTTTACAGATGGCATCTTCAATGGAACTCGAAGAGAAGTCACTTTACACGAGTCTGTATGAGTGTCTGGCTACTCTGCGCCTTGAGAATTCCATCGAAACTCTTTTGTGGAGAGCTCATGGACCGCAAAATAGAAACACTAGTCGTTTTCGATTCTGGGAAACTGTTATTAGGATCAGTAAACAACAAAATGATGTGGATTCATTTAGTATAAGCAATGTCACACCGTTTGAGAAACAGGTTCGTTCTCAATAATTAAGAATTTTTTATTGGATATTCAGACTTTTATTCATATGATGCGCAACCCGCATCCACTATTTCCAAATGAGTTTGCATATACTCACAGGATACAAATAACGTAAGTATTAGGGTGTCCAAGAAATATCCGGAATTTTTTTTTCCGATGTATTTTTCGGCTGAACCACAAGACTGTCATCGAAAATCTCTTGTCTATCAAAGAAGTACACAGCTGAACTATTTTATTTCATCATTATTTTTGAGAGATATTTCCTAATGATGATGCAATGTTTGAAAAGGGTGATTTTCGAGACCAACTTTTGTAATATTTTATCGCAAGCGCGAACGAAGATGGAAAGCCTAGATTCTCACCATAGTCGAGCATGTTATAGATCTTCATTTTGAATATCTAACATTCTTACTATCCCGAGGAATAAAGAGAAGAGGCCAGAAAAATAACAAAAAATCAATTTTCTATACAGTATTATATTAGTGTTTTCAAGCATTTACGCCTTTTGAGCTACTTGGTCCTTCTCAAATTTTTATGATGAAATGCTTGCAAAGTACCTAAGGCAACGGTAGGCACTAAATCGACATTCGAGGATCTGTTCCTTTGGATAAAAATAAAAAGCCCTAAATTCGATGTATTTTTCAAAAAGATGATAATATGACATTAGAGAATTCGACATGTCGCCTATTTCATTTCTTGTCAGCAACGCAATCGTTATAGGTAACAAACAAGTTTTCTCCTTTTGTCGTTCGGATGATTCGGCAAAATAACAAAAAAACTTTTTTGCGAACTGGTGCTTTCTAAAATATGTAGATTTGTCATAGCATAAGCATTTCCTTAGATGGATGGCGGGAATTATAGATCATCCACCCCTCAATTTATTAAGGGTGATCAATATCCTATACGTTTCTAAACAACCGAGAAAATAAATTATTCCGGATAATTCTTGGCCACCCTGATAAATTTATTGGAAATTTCGATTCTTAAAAAAACATTTCTCTTCAAACCTACCTCAACAGTATGTTACGTTTGAAAAAGCGCTAACCGAGAATTTGCGACTTATTGTGTTTCAAACTTTAAAAAAATCACAGAGAAAAACAATTTATCTTGCAGGGCAGTTGCATTCGGGATCGCTTACTTCAGAATTGAAATATTGCCTCATCTAAGTCAACTGATTACCGAGTTTGATCACATGGAATGGGTAAAATATCTCATCAATAATTGAAGAATTTCAAATAAATGTTTTTAGACTAACATTTTCAAGCATTTTCACCTGCATGAAAATTACTTGAGAGGCTTTCTACTTCGATTAAAACTTCCTGAGAAGGTGCTTACAGTTTGTAGAGTACTCAGAAACTGCAAGTAATTTTGTTAATTGCGATAATGATGCACCAAATTTAAGTTGGAAATCTCCGATGATGATTCTGCAGCTGCTGATTGTTGGGATACGCGATACTTTTGTGAATTTGTGAAATGGAGCGATTTCCATAGACTTGAAGAATACAATTTAACAGATTAATCAAACTATTATGTTCTTAACTTCCAAGAAGTTCTTTATTTCTGTCTTTATTTGGCGTTTTGATAAATTTTCAAAAAAATATTATGATGACTATGCGTTTACGGCTGATTTTGGATACCATGGGGATAGTCCGCTTTGTCCAGCAAAAATTAATTGAGAGATTTGCTACTCCACGGAAACATACCTGACATTGAGCAGGTTTGTAAACTTTTGTTAAGCAGTTATTCACTGAAAATATTTTGTTGAATTATTTCGATCTGTAATCACTCCATTGCAGTTGCAAATTTCTGGCGATGAAACAATCAATGCTGATTGTTGGAATACGCGCTACTTGAGCGAATTCGTTACATAGAATGGTTTCCATTGCCGGAATGAGTACGATCTAACCGATTAGCCATAATCATACCCTGCTAATCACTAATCGCTACTTACCAGAAATAAAATGTGGTGTGCATTGATCCCTTCTTCGTTCGCAGGAAGTTAGAAACACCTGTACAGCGAAGACGAAAGAACTTCTAATTCGGATCATTCGATTGAATCGCCGAATTTTACTTTTCGCGCAATACGCATCTCCTTAGTTGTGAAGCCTATTTTCCGTAAATTATCATGCATCATTCCCTCTGGATTTGCTTCGAATTTGATCGAGTCGTTTTCGGGACCAAGCAGCGTTTCGGACTATAGAACCTCTTCCTCCCACTTCCAGTCAGGGAACCGCACCTTCTCATCGATGGACAGCGACAATGAGTTTCTTTTCAAGCGCCTATTCGAGTGTCTAGCTACTCTGAGACATGAAAACTCGAACGAAGCTATTTTAAACGGAACCGTCAGGCGCTTAACTGATAGGCCCAACCGCTTCCGATTTTGGGAAACGATTATTCTGATCAGTAAACTGGAAAGTTCCGGAAATCTTTCTTCATGTGACATTTCTCTACATGAGCAAGAGGTTCAATGAGATAATTAATTTTGTATTGATCAAACTATTTCTAGAATTTCAACCATATGATTTGGGAGCCATGCCAGCTATTCCCGCTTGATTTGAAGTACAAGAATAAGAATGACATGAGGTAAGTAATTCGACATTTTTATTGGGAAGTCAAATTTTTAGAAAAATTGTCTTCGCAATCGCTTACTTCAGAATTGAAATTTTGCCTAATCTTGCATATTTATACATGAATCCAAGAGGAAGAGTATGTAGAAACCTTCAAAATATTTGACTTCATGTTCATATTTAGACGTTAACCAGCATCATGAAAACAATGCAAACGTACGAAAACTTCTTGAGAGGAAGGATACTGCATGCCGGAATTCCTGATCAGGTTGTTCTTGGTCAATTTTTGAAATGTTTCGATTTAACAGAGTGCCGACGAAAGTGAGCTAAGAATCAGACTGGAAGATATCAGATGCAATGAACGGTGGATAAGCGATTACATTAACTACAGAGGCATCTTCGAGAAATGCGATGAATATGATCTAACCGATTGATCGATGCATCATATTTTCCGTAAACCAAGCAAATTTTATAAAGCTATTTCAAAATGTTTCGATAAAATCAAATAGGCTACAGGTGCATCCGTTTTCATCGTGCACGCAGGAGTGTTTCAATGCACTATGTTTCATAGACAAGTTTATGAAAACATAAGGCTTCAATGCAAATCATGAATTTTGAATATGTTCTGTAACGAGGAAAGTTATCAGTGCGATAGGAACGATAATTGTTTGACGAGTCGACAAATCCGATGCCATCGTGCACGCAGTAGTGTTGCAACAGCACGCAGTTGGTGATCCGAAACAATAGGTGCGGCTTGACGCCTGAAAATTCAAACCCTGTTTCCTCAATCCCATGAGCTTCTCACTCGTAGGTGCAGGCGAATATAATGTAGGTGCAAGAAAGCTTTCATGGAACCTTTCCGATTACTGGATAATCATTACCTTCAATTTCTCGCAGTCCCTCGGCGTAGCACACATCATGCCGGAAATAGTTGCGTTTTCGCTGAAATCTTCGACTTTTCATGGATTTCAAGATTCACAACACCCCACCCGAAATTCGGAAGTGACTTGAAGAAATCGAGTTGTATGTTTACTCCATCGAGTGCGCGTATGTCCATCGCCCTGGTTGCTGGCTGATTTATTATCATGTAGATCTATTATTCTGAAATCGAGCAAAATGGAGGTACTCACGAATGATAAGCATCTGCCCAGCGAGCCCGCACAGGGCTCCGTGAACGCAACGGTGTGGAAGCTGAGCGTTCCTGTCTGAAAGCTCGTTTCTAAGAGTTTCCTGTGCGGGTAAGGACTCGACCGGGTATGAAAATGCAATGGGAATCTGCGTTATATAGGGTAATTCGCTTTCTTTACTACATACTTTTGTTAGCGAACGAACTCACCGTATTTTCAACTGCAACGTCAGCTAAGGTGAAATTCATCGCTGTTGTGCACTTGAGGTACTCCCCTTCCGCATTGATGGATGAAGTGAGGAAGAACAGGAGTAGCATTACAATCAAAAACAGTTGTCAATGATCGGAGATTTCGGAATATGAAGCAAAATAAGCAGCACCTAGCACACAACGCTTGCCAAATGTGTCTCTCGAGCGAAACTCTCCATCGACTCTATGGCAGGTGCAATTTTCAACGTATGAATTATATTCTCAGCATACGCAATGAAAGCTGAAAACATGTGCAAACTGTTTCTGTCACTGTAGATGAATATTTATCAATACAGTCGAATAAATACAGTGTAGATATTTTCATTTTGAATACTGCGGGTTGTGGTTAGCGAAATATAATTGGATGAATACGATTATGAATGATTACGACAGCGATTATTTTTACGAGAGATTGGATTTTATTTTGGGGAACGTAGTAGTTTGCGATTTCTAAGCATCGTCGTCGAACTAAATTATCAAGTAATTTGAGATATGGAATTAAACTACTGTTTGTTTCATAGGATTCAGTGATTCTACGAGAAAGCGAGATGATTAATAAATGAGTTCATAATGCAGGGTTACGGTCAATCTTGTAGGAAAGAAGGGATTCTATCAGCATAACCGATCCTTCGAACATCTGCGTAGGAGTGGACTTGGTGCTGCAGAAGTTGGAATTGCAGCAGCACGAAACACGGATTTTCTTTATCTATTGAGTAAGGAAACGGGATTGATTGGTCGACGGCATAAGGGATAAGAACGACGGCTCTGTATACAGGATATATAAAGGGTAAGGGATCTGGATTGTGCATTAGCTATGACCGTCTAGTAGGTCATGACCACAGATGCGATCATCAGGAGAACCACGGATGAGACAGAGAGAAGAGATGATCCTTTGGTGCTACACAGATCGGAAGTGCAGTAGCACGAGAGTTCATCTAGTGGGTATGGACAGAGACGGGGTAGAGGAGTAAGGAATAGTAGTGGGATATCGTGTAGGAGATAGTGAGGACATGGCTGTGCGTAATCTAGTAGGAAAGGAAGGCGATCAGCATCATCACGACCAAAGAGACGGAGAGGAGAGACGCAGCCTTCGTGCTGCACAGATCGCTCGTGCAGCAGCACGAGGCAGGGGAGTTGAGGCAGGAAGTGGAGTTGGTGGTCTGCAAATAATTCATTAGATCCGTCTTCACAGCATCCCTCAGTAACAACGTAGAGGTGAAAAGTAGGTTAGAAGATATCGATCAATGATTTCGTTGAACCTTCATCTTGACGCAGTCCGCCTGTGAGGCGCACGTGAGCCCGACGAGTGTTGCGTTTCTGAGCAAGTTTGATTATGTTTCACAACTCAATCAATAGTCTGGTCTGTCGATACTCGACCGCTCATGTTTACAGGCACGATTTGCTAATAAGAAACACAGTAGAGGCGAGGGCTAGTCATTCCGTACCTGTAAGCCAGTAGAGGAGTCGTGAAGTTGATCTGTGCAGCGACGCCATTGAGAGAGAGCACATCAGTGAGGTTGGTGATGGTCTGAGAAAGAATATGTGAGTAATCTTATCATCGTCATGGTTATAAGTTCACAATTTCTTTTGGTTTTTCGCGTGTTCGCACAAGATACACAGGAGTTTTTATCCCCCATGTACTCTCTCTCTCTGGTTCAATCTTTCTTCCGTCGTTGAAAGATCCCGCTACATTTCAATCTTATTTTGCCAAACTTGCAGATGTGATCATACAAAATGGCATGCTTGTCCACTCCTTCAACAGCAATGGTTAATCTCTTCTCCGCACCCACTCTCTCACCTCTCAGAGTGACAAGAAAGTATGGAGAATAAAGAGAGTCTGCTCTTACTTTCCGTACGCTACTCCCGTACACATGCACGCAGGTGGATTCGCGACGATTTCGACATTTCAGTCGCAGCCTCTCCATTCGCTGTGCTCTCTCGCTGTCAGACAAGCGAGAGAGCACACAGAATTGAGAGACGCCCGCTCGTATTTCAAATTAAAGCATCACAGAAACAAGCGTGCTCATAGTTACCCATGCTATCTCGTCAGTGAGAGAACCGCTAAGCTGGTTCGTTGAATCTGTGATGTTGTGTTCAAGATTTCGTCGAATGGGATACATCAGGTCATAATCCATCCCAGGAACGTACGAGATGTTATGCGCAGTGTTAGATCACTGGGTGATCTAACACTTTTACGTTATGCTTCAGTGTTAGTTCACTGTGATCACGGAACTACATGTTTTTCCAGAAAGTTTTTGTGAATGTCCGTGATGTTGTGACCAGATCTCGGAAAGCATCAGATACTCTTCCCATTCCACGCCTTCTCTTCACGCTGAGAGGAACTAGAGAGAGGGTAGGATGAAGAGAGTCCACACTATCTTTCTGCATTCATAATCCTTCTTTGAGATCGTTCGGGATGTTATGCGCAGTGTTAGATCACTGGGTGATCTAACACTTTTGCGCACACACCGGTACTTCAAGTTCAACACGTAATGAGAACTCATGAGGTTTGAATTAAATGAGAATGACACAGTCAAATTACGTGGAGTCGGATACATGAGGTCATAATCCATCCCGGGAACGACATGTATCGACCAGAGGTCGAATACGAGACGTGCTCTATCCATTTCACACACTCTCTCACCGGCCAGAGAAACTAGAGAGTGTGTAGAATGGAGAGAGTCTGCGCTTGCTCTCCGAAATCTAGTCATAATACATCTCAAGAGCGTCCTTGATGTTGTGACCAGATCTCGAAAAGCATCAGCTACTCTCTTCATTTCACACACTCTCTGACCGATCACTGGGTGATCTAACACTGCGCACGCACACACGGAACTACGAGTACAACACATACTGAGAACTCATGAGGCTTGTACTCAAGGAAAGTGACTATTATTCTGTCGAATATGATATGGAATTTGCAAAGAAGTGCATTGTCGTGGTTAGAGATCGGAAAGCATCAACTATTCTCCTCATTGCACGCATTCTCTCCCCGCCAAAAGAAACTAGAGAGTGTGCCGAATGAAGAGAGCATACTGATGTTAACGGCTTTCTAGTCATAATACATCCCAGGAGCGTTCGAGATGTTAGGCGCAGTGTTAGATCCAGGAACTATCGATCAGGGGTCGAATGCGAGACGTGCTCGCTCCATTTCTCACACTCTCTGACCGGCCAGATTGGCAAGATAGTGTGCAAAATGAAGAGAGCTTGCTATCCACGCCATAGTCAGAATCCATCCCAGGAACGTTCGAGATGTTAGGAGTAGTGTTAGATCACTGGGTGATCTAACACTGCGCACGCACACACGGAACTACGAGTACAACACATACATAGAACTCATGAGGCGTGAACTCAAGGAGAATGACTCAATCAGTATTCTGTTGAATAGGATGCCACATTCGCTATGATCTTTCGAGTGCATTGCCGTGGCTAGAGATCCGAAAACATCAAGCACTCTCTTATTCCATGACTTCTCCCCCCGCGAAGAGAAACTAGAGAGAGAATGAAGAGACTCTATGCATGTTTCCGCCTCTCTAGTCATGACCAAATTCTGTTAGATCAAGGAGCTACAAGTACAACACAATCTGAGGAATCATAATATGAGGGCATGTGAACTTCAAGAGAATGACTCATTTCCTCGCAATTTTGTTATGAAATTCTCTGCCTGGCCATCGAATCAACTCAACAGCCAGAGACCGAAACCATAAACACACAGAATTTCTTTGAAAAACTGACCATGCTCCTGTTATTTCTATTTTTTCCCAAGACTGGATTGCGAAAGTATGGTTGACGAATTCAGAATTCGTCGTAAAACCTACGAAGCTCATGCATCTGTCAATTCCAGTAGGGCACGTGACGGTGTTCAGGTTGATGCTGGTCGTGTTGAGGAGGGTGCCGTTCTGAAGTTGGTCCATTAGCATGATGTTTCGTGTCACATTCAAATTCGATTTCATCTAGAAATGCGCGCGAAACTACATACGTCACTGATTTCAAATTCAGGAGGGTTCCTGGTGAATGGGGCTAATCATGACTCAAAAGACTGCATAATACCAGTCGCCACGTGACAACGCAGGGCATGAAACATCTCAATCAGCGGGACTGAGTACAAGGAGCCTCCAACTGACCTGATTCACTCCATTGGACACGATCGCGCTCGTCGAGCAGGTCAGGCAGTGCGCAAGGGCAGGCAGGGCAGTGAGGAGGAGGAGGGAGCGGAGCATCTTCTTCTGAACGATCACTAACTTTCAGGGCTGCGGTAACAAAAACACGAGGAAATAGAAAAAGTCAGGCAAAAAAAGAGAAGAAAGAACAAGGAGCGAGCGATGCATCTGGAAGGTTCACAGAGATCAAAGATCAATCATCACCAAGGCACAGTATCCGCGAACGAGAATAAATGTTCGACAAGTTCGCAGCCTTGTAAGAGAAGAAGTCAATCGGTACACGATAGAGTCGAAAACATGAGAAACTTCTGAAACAGGAACGAAAATAGCCACTTCAATCAACAGCAGGCGTGTGATCAAAACAAGTGTATAGAGACAGCTTCATCACAGAGAGAGGGAGTCCCTAGCAACGAGAGAACGATTTTCGACGGAAGAGAGTTTGGTCAAGCCTAATCAAAACCCGAGTGGCCTTTGCCCAGATGTGCACAGACATCAGCAAAGTCGACATCAAAGGAGCCCAAGGTATTTAGTTAACGTAATCCACATTTGACTCTCGGATCGCCGAAGCCAATTTGTACACAGACAACTTTTAACATCAACTCCTAGGCAACGAATCTCGCGAGAGTCACAAACACGACCGGCGGGCTCATTAGCAGTCGGGCGAGAGTGGGCGGGATTTGTAGGATCACGGGGTTGATGAGGAGGAGGGGAGTCTGGGGGAGAGGGAAAGTGGGTGAGATCTCAAGCAGTAATTTGAACATGAGGGCACTCTAAAGTCAGTTTGATGATAAACATTTTGTAACTGAACTCATCAGAAGAAGGAGTGGGCGGGGGTTCAAGAAATGGGAGAATACGGGGTTTGGCTGGGGAGAGTCTGAGGGAGGGGAAAGGCCAGTGAACCTGAGATCGAGTAACAGTCCAGGGGTTTTGCGCGAACTTGGACCACTATTAGGCAAAGGTATGCTGCACAGAGGATAGTCAGGGTTACTGAATTCGCAGAAGTCAGTCTGGGAGTAAGCGGATGTCAAGGGATGAGAGAAAGAGGATTGCAAATGAGGGGTCAGAACGAGATCGCAATATCGAAAATCTGACTTTGGGCAGTGAACATCTCACAAACTGAGGAGTGGGCGGGGTTCGTAGGATATGATATCACAAGGTTTATCTAGTACCTATCGATGACTCATAATCCCATACGCTATTTTTCATCCCTGATTTGTGAGAACACCTCAGTTCGACGAGTAAGTGGTTCTATGACGTAGAAACTAGGGTTCGATGAGCTAAATTTAGATGATAAACAAGAATTGCCGAAAACAACTTTGGCCGATCTCTTGAAATGGGAGCTTACAGGATTTTCGAGTGCATCGAGAGGAGTGAATACTCCTAATCAGACACACTTATTTGTGAGGTTCGGAGAAAATCTTGAGAAAAGAAGTCAAGGAATTGGTTCGGTGATATGGGAACTGATGTGTGGAACAACATTTCCTAGAGCAGTGAAACTGCAGGCGAAAAACTTGAACCAGAGGTGGTTCGGTGATATCTCGTGCAGCAGAATGATTTGAGGACTGCAATTCAGGATAAGAATTCTGGAATGCAAGAGGGGGAGGTGCGGCAGGGTTGGTGATGGAATAACTGATCCCCAGACCAAGTCTGATGGTCTCTGTTTGGCACACGCAATTTCAGTTAGGTTGAGTGATAGAAGAAGCGAAATGGAGAGATTCGGGCGTGGTTGGGAGCAGTATCCCGTTTCCGAAGCCTTTGCTGAATGGTAGATGAGGTGAATAACATGTTGCGCACTCTTCATTCCAAACACTCTGTCGTCTGCCTGACCGGAAAGAGAGTGTGGAAAATGAGGAGTGTTTCAACATTTTCACACCCTGAGTAAGTCCCACAGAGAACAAACAGAAGACCATCACAACTTCTGACGCACATGCATGCATTGTTCTTTTGTACGACTGATATTTTTGCGTTTTAAGCAATCTTCCGTGGTTCACCAGGTTCACTCTTTTTTTTCTTTTGTACGGCTGATATTCAGATCACGTATTCTGGAAGAAGCAGCGGTTCACCAGATGAGTATTTTCAGGTAAAATTTTCATTTTAGTCGTTAGTTTCGACGAGAAGAAGGAAATAATCGTTCAAGTGAAGCGCGTTGCAGTGATGTGCAACCTGTGAAACTCATCGGATGAAAATGCGAAATTTGTAGTGATACCTATTATCAAAGACTGCAATCAAAATATTCAGTTTCGCAAGAACTTCGTGTTAGTCTGACAAGTAATGTGTGAGTGAGTATTCTGTTAGTGCTGCAATACCTGCGACTTGTTTTGTATTGAGTTTTAAATTTATATGCAACTCTAATTGGAATGCGTTCGTTGATTTCTGCCACACAGATATTGAACTGGAGGAATCGATGTATATTTCGAAAAGCATTCGAGATCTTGTACAATCCATGACATTTGCGGTCTCCCACTTGATCGAATGGATTCAGCCTACAACATTGTACCCTGTGCTCAACTTTGTAGTCTCTATTCTCTAGTGTGTCTTCTCCTTCCTCTTCCCGTCTGACCTCTCTTCCATACGCACGCTCTCTAACCACCCCGTTGCCTAGAGAACGAGCGATGGATAGAGAGCAAATCTCTACTCTTTCTCGTCTCTCCACAATCTCTAACTCTCCTCTGCTCGCCTCAGTTCTCCACTAGAGGAGTAGTCTCTTGCTTACTTCACTCACTCACTTCCAATAGCCCGCGCGTTTTCTGAGCGTGTTAGGCACGTTTTGATGATAATTCCGCCGATATATAGCCCCTATCACCTCGTTCTGATACCCATGGACGTTTCCTGACTTCCTAGGCCTTTCCTTGATACGATTCTTATCGCGTTATCGTTGTTTACTCCACAATTCCTCTTATCCGCGCTTGATTTCCACGTCCCTTCTCTGCTTTGCGTCCATTCAATCTCTACTCTCCCCCTCCCTCCTTCTCCTCCTCTCTTCTTCGCCTCAAAATGCCCACTACGCTGATTGGAGGCCATCGATTTGTTGTGCGATTTTCTGTTTTATTTTATTAAATTTAAATTATGATTTTTCAGCCACCCTCAAGAATGCCCGCCCTGAAGCTGTACTATTTCGCCATTCGCGGTTCGTTTCTCAATCTTTTCGAGTAGATACAGTATTTGGAAAGCAATGGTGTAACACACTCCTTTCTTTACATGCTCTTCCGTATGTCTGAAAGGATACATCATGGTGAAATGTGAGCAAGAGCGATTGTAGAGTGTGCAGAAACGAAATAATTGAAATAATCAACTAATCGAAATAATCAACTCAGTGATCCTTAGTAAACTCAGTGGACTCTGTACGAAAATCATCTCAGCGCCGCATGTTTGTTCCTTTGCTCTCACTCTGAGAAGGAGATTGAAACTTCTCAGCCACCACTCTTACACCACTCTTAGGCTCTTTTGAAGGTTACCTGAGCAAACTAGGCGCGCGCGTTCATGTGGAAACATCAAGGTTGAGAACCGCTTGTGAAACTTTCACCTCAATATTGATCTTAGGACCAATTCTAGATCAATCCAGCTATAGTAGGCTTATCAGTCAAGGCCCAGGGTTCACAGGGATCAGTTCAAAGAGAGCATGAGACTCTGAGAGAGCAGCGAGTTCATGAATAACAACATCGAGATGGATGGTTGATCTTTGATCTTCGATCTTTGACCTCTCCAGGTCTTGCCGAGCCCATCCGCATGATGCTCATCGACAACGGCGTCGAATTCGAGGTAGAGTCCGAAATACTGTAACACTCTCTTCATTCCACACACTCTCTCGCCTCTAGAGTTTCGAAAGTAATCGAATACACGTTAAAAACGAACGTGAATACTCGTTTTCCGAGAAACTCGAGTACGCTCGGACCGGCGAGAGAGTATGCGGAATGGAGAGACGGACTGGAATGAAAAAAACTGTTTCAGAACATCACCTTCCAGAAGGATGCAGCGTGGTTCGAGAGTGGCAAGAGCCAGTTTGTGAGTTATTCACATTTTCATTTTCTGAATATGCTTCACATGTTCCATATCGGTATTAGATCATGCCTTTTAGGATGTTTTCTCAACATTATTTATTTAAAAAAATCAAATCAATAATAGCCTAATCTCAGGTCTTCGGCCAAGTGCCCTGCCTCAAGGAGGGAGACATGGAGATCCCGCAGTCTGGAGCCATCATCAGACATCTCGCTAGAAAGCTCAGTGAGTGACCCTTTTCTTTTATGAAACAACTTCAATCTTATTTACGATCTATCATGTGGAACTGAAAAACATAGTGATGTATGCTTCTTTAGTGAAATCCGATAAGCTTCAAATCTTAGTTATTGATTTTCCAGACCTTGCCGGTGAGACGAAAGAAGAGAAGGTCTTCGCGGACTTCTTCTCTGAGGGTCTGCGAGACCTGCACGACAAGTACTGCGCAATGATCTACAGGGATTACGTGAGTTTGTTTGTGTTTTTGAAACTACAAAAACAACAATAACAATAACAATATTATGATTCCAGGGCTCCAAGGACACCTTCCTCGCTACGACCTACCCCGCTGAGTGGGCCAAGGTACGAGCAGTTCCACTAAGTTTACGAAACAATGGCTGCAGCAATTTCGTGACACCGCTGAAAACAACTATTCGATAATTGTGCTTTTCCAGGTCGAGTCCCTGCTCAAGAAGCACGCCAACGGCGAAAAGTTCGTGCTCGGAGACAAGGTTGGAATTCATCTTTCAATTTGGGTTCTCAAGCAAGTTAAACAAAAACTGCATACTACCGTTTCCGACAGTATCGAATAAACCGTGAAACGCATCCATAAAATTCAACTGAGATGTTCACAGCTATTGAAACGTTTATCAAGTGCAAACACTACGCGGACTAACTCCTCTTAGCATTGAAAACTCCTTCGAACCATTTTAATATTGCAATCTGTCAGAATTTTCACTATTTTTGTTATCTCATTTATCGTTCATTTCTCCAGCTCTCCTACGTGGACTACCTCCTGTTCGTAGTTTCTATGACATAAACTCAGAAATCCTGAACTTCAAAAATATTCATTTCTTCAGCTCTCCTACGCGGACTACCTCCTGTTCGAGGAACTGGACATCGCCCTCGTCCTCTCCCCGACTTCCCTCGATGCATTCCCCGTGCTGAAGGCCTATCACGGAAGATTCGCGAAGAGGGAGAAGCTTCAGGTGAGCAATATCGCGTAATCGGTATCTGACTGTTGTCCGCGGATCAAAACTTCTAACAGCAGCGTCAGTCTAATCAATAGAAACATAAATTTGAACCAACTCGTGTTCTCGAATCAGAGTTATGAACACCACTAGACGAGGCGGGACGACCTAAAGCGAGCTATTGGCAACCACTGGTGGAATGCAACAAATGAAGAGTGGCGCCCCATCCTCATCTGAGCGTTAACGCCTGACATGAATAAATTATTATTATTATTATTATTATTATTATTATTATTATTATTATTACTAGACGAGTGCTAAGAGAGATACGAGACGGAGAAGTAGAAGGAAATAATTTGATTGAAAATTTAATTCCAGGCCCACCTCGCCGCGCGCAACTACCCCGTGAACAACAACGGCAAGCAGTGATCAGCTTGGAATTATCGATTGAATGTTCGAATTATCGATCCAATTATCGATCCATCTAATAATCTTCCTCATTCCGATTATGCAACCGATTCTCGTTGATTCAAAACATGATTCATGTGCGCATTTATTTATTCCGAATTCGCAAATAAACAGTGATCAATATGATTGAATATTTCTATTTTCGATTGATAGAGGAAGGGAGAAACTTGTGAAGTCTTAACAACTAATAAATGGAGTGACGGACCAGATGATGAGTCTAAAGAAGGTTTGCAAGAAACACTCTTCATTTCCCACACTCTAACCAGAAAGAGAAGTGAGAGAGCGCGCGAAATGAGGAGTGTCACTCCCACGGTCTCCAGGACCCAGCTCGGGGCTTCTTCACTGTTAGTGAATACCGAGGACTGACAGACGATGCAATGGTCGAACTGATGCTGTAGACGGATCCGGGTGTGGCTGTTCTCTCTGCGATTGCAGATTCAGCGGTCTTTAGGAGGCTTTTGATGAAGCAAGCGGCGGTTTCGAGCACGAGTGCCTTGTTCATTCTTGGTCTGAAAGGAAGAGAGAATTATATTCACGACCAAAAAAGCCCGTTTTATGCTTGAAAATGTAGAAATGTGTATAAATAACTCACTGAGTCGTCGCATACTTCATCAGGAGCTCCTTCAGTTTCTCAATTGCTTGAGCTTCGGTCGTCTTTTTGCGAGTCTCAGTCTCTTTCTTTCTGGTATTCTGCAAATATCGCTTTTCACTAGGGAAAGTTATGCAATCTTTACCTTTTGCTGTTCTTGAGTCTTCTGTTCGTCGACGTTCAAATCAGTCATTGTACTCGCAGTTAGCTTTTTGATCACTGTCATAGCTCCATCGATGATGTCCATTTTTTCCACGCGCCACCTGACAATTATCGGTTTGTGAAAGTATAGAGTATTCAGTGTCATACTGTTTCCACAACAAGACCACCCGATCCAGAAAAACGATTCATTGTTCGCAAACTTCAAATGAAAAAAATGGTACAAACTCACTGCTCCCTGGGATCATTGTACAGCACCAGACGCAACTCGTTGTAGGCCGCCTTCTCTCTATCGCGGTAGATTCGATTCTTGAGCGCGTTCTTGTTTATCTGAAAACAATAACAGGATCAAATCAAAACAACAACATCAAGAACAGTAACAACAATAACAATCAAAACAAGCATACCTCTCCATCGCTCGAGCGCTGCCGAATCGCCGTGTTCATTGATGAATTGACAGGAAAATCGTCAAGAAGGCAGACTGCACCATTGTCCCCAGATCGATGGCTGCGCGGTAGAAACCGCTCTCATGCGTATGCACTGCTTTCTGGTGTATTGAAAGGTTGAGAAACGACAATTGGCACCCGCTCCCAAGTACCTGCCCTGCTTGCTTACTGCTCAGCTTCTGAGACACGAGGCCCGACACCCGATCCCAGGGCGCAGCACACCTGTTGACTTTTTGTACTCGTTCTCTCGCTTGTCTGACCGACGAGAGAGTGTGCAGTAGGGTTGACGAAACGAAACGGATCTCGGAATTTCCGAAAAACTAAATCAATTATCTCCAGTTTTCCGGAAAAGAGAGTCGAACAAAGATCTATCCGAAACATTTCCGAAAAACTCATTTTCCGAATCGCGAGTGGAGAGAGAGCGGTGTGCGAGAGAATGGGGTGATTTTAAAGACTTATGTTTCAGGCCAAGAATGTATAGACGGAGCGCAGCCGAAAAGGACTCCGACGTTGTCGAATATAAGGAATTCTCGCTCGATAGTATAGAACAACGAAACATAACCTCTTCTTAGTCTTCGAACACCGCTCTTTCCCCACTTTGAGTCGAAAAATGATCTTTTTAGATGAGTTTCAGAGTGGTTAATCTTTTCCGGAAAAGAGACTCTTTTCGTCTCTCTTTTTTCGGAAATTCCGAATTCCGAACGGTCAACCCTAGTGTGCAGAATGAAGAGACGCTTGCCCTCTGGCAACAGTAGCCTTCGAAGGGAGCGGAGAGGCAATCGTGAAGTGTGACTTCCGTTCGGAGCTGGGAAAGGGAATGCGTTCATACCCTCTGGCATACATATATCTGCAGTTGAAACGGTCCGCACAATTAGTGTTTAAACATCCATTGAACATCGCAAATAAGTATACACCAAACAGAGTGGATGCAACGGATAGGAAGAAGCCAAGCGTGATTTGATAAGGAAAAGCCGAAAAGTGAGGAGGGCGGAAAATTGCTGTTGAAAGCAGTCGTCAGAGATTTCCCCAAACGTTATGCGTTGCCAGATCGGTCGCCTGTAAAAAATGGAATCCTACCTGTTAGTCGAGCAAATAGGTTGTACTTCTTTCCCATTTCTTGACCAAGGATCAACATAATTTTTTTTCAATTGATTGGCGTTCCTTCTGTTTCTGTGAAAAAAGAAGAAAAAATGCGAGCTGACTAATTCTTGAGAGAAATTTTTCTGCATGCTTTTTTATTAGTTAGGAAACGATCGAGAACACGAGAAACAGGGAGACATCGTTACTCAAAAAAGAGAAAGCATCTCGGAAATTTAGCCTTTCCTTTTGAATTTCTCGATAACGAGTGACTAAGCATCTCCTCGGCTGAATTCATTCTCAAATTGTCCTACTCAAGCAGACAATTCCAGAGTTCGACAGACGTCACCTCTTCATTTCGCACATTCTATCGCCTCTCTGATAGGCGAGAGAGTGCGCGAAATGAAGAGACGTGCATTCGTATTTCTTCAGATATTTTCACCATGCTCGTTGCTCTCCAATCCATCGCAATAGGGATCATCGCCATTGCCTTTGCGCTCAACCTCCGGTAACCGACACTATTCTGGAAAATGTGTTGTTCATGCCCACATATTGTAGCATAGCCTCAGTGCTGATCAGCCCAGCCTCCCGTAAGCATGTCGAGCTGCCTCTGCGAATGTTCATGCTCAACATCCGTATGACCGGGAAATGCTCGTCAATGAAATTCTATTCAAGTATCGCTCAACAGTCTACATTCCTTCCTGCAAATTATTTTCAACAAACTGTCATGGTTTGGAGTCGCCTCGGATTTCTTTGTCGTTCGTTTTTGCTCAAATTTTCATACAATAATTCCGCTTCAGAGTCATGCCTTTTTCGCGTATACCGAAGTCGTGAAAGTGGGTGAACTCAAGTCAATATTTCTGATTTTTTTTGTTCGCAGGCGGCTCTCTTTCTGTCCATGTCTTCAATTTTCTTCTTATCGCTGATTGTCCATCAAACGACAGCAGTTGTATTCGACATGAGAGGGTAAGCTTTGTTGGCTATGGATATACTATGATAATATATTTGAGCTATGGCGGAAGCGACGTCTTGCCGTAGCATGCATATCTTGCTAGATTGTTGGACTCTTCTCGACTGTGCCGGTTTGTTTTATGGCACCGAAGGGCAAAGTTCGTTCATATTTTCCCTTTTTCTTTTCTAATTTGCGAATCCGTTTAAGAAAGTCAACGAAATACTTGCAAGAAGTCTGACGAACAACCTCCGTTCGGTATATTTCACCACTGAGAAGGGATTCGATCATCTGGTTGAGTCGTGAATGTTTTTTCAGTGCTGAATTAACGCATTTTCAGCAGATTTACTTGATGGCAAGCGTGCTTGTTCACTTTCTGACGGTTGTTTGTGTCATCTCTCTGACGGTTTTTCTCCATTTTTTTGCACGATTTCCCATGAAAAGGGAAATTCGATCTAGCATATTGCAGAGAGCTTTCCTCGTCGCGACAATCAATAGCATCGGTTAGTTATTGTGCAATTCGAATGCTCAGCTTTGATAATACTGTGTTTAGCGCACAGTACGGAACATTTAATTCGCTAGTGAATTATTGATTATTTCTAAATTTTCTATCTTCTAGGGTATTGCTGATAGATCTCGTAGGAAACGAATAAGCACATTAGCAAAGGTCCTAGAGCCCTCAATCAATAGCTGAAAATCCACAGGGTGGAATAATAAGCGGAACGGTTTATTCTTTTGCGATGATTTTGTACGGGTTTTTTTCAAATCGAAAAAAAACATTTTTTTCCAGCGATGTTCATCATGTGGATCACATTGTATCTTCGTTTCACTGATGATCCTCTACCTCAACAGTTAGAATTCGAATTCTCCACGTTATTTTCGTGAGTTCTTTCTTGCTTCACATTAGTAGATTCGGTTTCAGAATCGCATTGGACATTAACAGTCTGCTGATTCCACTAAGCACACTGGCAATGTATCGGAAGGTTTAAAACTGGTTTAAAAAATAATTCCTTGAAACATTCAGCTCAGGAAGCTATTTCTCAGATAGAAGATTGAGCCGCTCTAGTAATTTCGATGTTCATGAACGAAAAATCCGTTTTTTTGTTATTGATTAGTATATATCCGAATTATTGGTTAGAAGTTGCGCTCAATAATCTCATTGCGCAATGTGTAACACAATTTCCTTGGTATAAATAAAGCACATTTGTTTGTTTCGGATGCTGTAGATCTGTTAGCGTGAGAAACATGGAGAGTATAAATTAACGGATCATGCAACATTTCTCATCCTCTTCGGAGATGCATAAAGGTTCGCTATTTTTCAAAATCATTTCTCAATCGATACATTCAGTTATACTCTTCGCTTCGCTTCTCCTTACCACAGCATCTTCAGGAAAAGTAGTCAGTCGTCCAGCACTTTTCATCGTTTTTACGATCTTTTTTCCGTCAATCTTGGGCGGAGAACGAGAACTGAGAAATATGAAAAAAATACTTTTAATTCACAGGCCTGCAGGTGGGAGGGTTCCTTCCCCATCTGTGGAAATCCGGATTGTGAAACTGGTTGGACTGAATTGGTTAGATCTCGATTCGCCTACACGTTCTTCACTGATTTCGGAAAGTTAGTTGCATTTATTGCATTGATTAAAAAAAGTAATTCGGGGACTTTACTGACCCTTTTAAATTCCAATGTTATCTCGTTGAATGAGAAGCGAGAGAGCATAGTAAAGTTGATGAGTCCGAGAATTTGGTTCTTCTCCAATCTCCCGAGAGAGTGCGTAACTCCATCCAATCTCGACCGAAACCCCAGCGTTTGGCGTTTGGCATTTTAAGAATGAATGAAACTCAACCATTCTTCCGGGAACTTCAGAAGGGCACAACATTGATCTCAGAGTCTGCCACTTTGGCCAGAAAACGTTGTGCTGCAAGAACGAGGCCATTCGTAAAGATCTCCTGAACAAGGTTTGAAATAGCTTCCCTGTTCTTTTGAATCACACTTCTGTTATTGCCAAAAAAGAAAGAAAAGAAAAAGAAAAAAGAATGAACACACGCAATCTCTTTGGAGAAATCGTGTAAGCATGTGGAATGAGATAGTAAAAAAAGATTTCAAAAAAGCATCGCTGTTTTGCAGTGTGATAAGAACGTTGACGAGAACGTTGGATGCACAGCTTCCAAGCCCCGCCTACTCTCGGTTACAAATTCAGGAGGACTGTGAGTCATTCCTTGCATTGTTTTTTGCCACGGGGCTGGAGAGAAAACGCATATTGCTCTGTATTCACCAATCGAGGAATGTCTCTTCATCTTAGTATGCAAAATTAACTAATTAGTTAATTAGATTTTTTAATAGTAAAATAGCTAATTTGAAAAATTCAAGGGCGATGATCTACACGTGCTGTGATCGCGGCACGCTCGTTGGATGGATGGAGAATGGGGAAAAGGAGCAAGTGATTGACTTCTAACCTTGCATTAAGATACATCTGTCGTAAACATTTAATGAACCAAATTTCAATTCAAACTTTAGAGTTCCGCAAGATATGAACATGCGTGGCTCTTTATAGAGAAAACACCAACAAATGTTCCACATTATCATCGCTTACACGTTATTCATCACTGTGATGATTGTACTTGCAAGCTGCAAGACGATCAAAATCGTTCATTTCAATAAGGTCATTTATATAGTTTCCGCGATATATGAGGCCGTTCGCCTAAGGTTCAACGAGAATCGACCGGGTTCTGGAACAGGGAAAAAGTTGGGGAGTCTGAAAATTTGGATCTAGGTGTTATTTTTGGCCATTAGAACAAAAATTCACACCATTTTTTCATAGGTGACTTTTCCGCTCCTGGGGCTCCACACCTTTATAATCACTAAAAACTAGTTTTTCTCGTTTTTTTCATGCTTAAAAGTGGTCAAAATGGCCCGAAATCTCGCGATATATGTCAGAATTTCGAGTTCTATCGATTGGTAATTTTTTCATTTTTTGATATTTCTTCGTTTTCCAGAAAAATATCGATTTTTGAACCGAAATGATGTGGATGTCATCCGAATACCAGTAGATAGAGCATACTCTGGCGATCATTTTGCGCTATGGGGCGAGGCATTTGACCTTCCAGAAAGTGGTTTTTCAACGATTAAGGTGAGTGACCAAAAAATCAAACTTTCGGAATACCCCCGTTATGGTGCTCATTTTGTAGAGCCGAAGTAGCTGATCATTTTTTGGTAACACATTATGCCCTTAAAACCTCTCAGTAAAAAGTTACAGGTATTTAAAAAGTCATTAAAAGGAAGCTCCTTGAAATGGATCGTTTGCCCGGTTGTAACTTCTTACAGAGAGGTTCTAAGGGCATAATGTGTTACCAAAAAATGATCAGCTACTTCGGCTCTACAAAATGAGCACCATAACGGGGGTATTCCGAAAGTTTTATTTTTTGGTCACTCAACTTAATCGTTGAAAAACCACTTTCTGGAAGGTCAAATGCCTAGCCCCATAGCGCAAAATGATCGCCAGAGTAAGCTCTATCTACTGGTATTCGGATGACATCCACATCATTTCGGTTCAAAAATCGATATTTTTCTGGAAAACGAAGAAATATCAAAAAATGAAAAAATTACCAATCGATAGAACTCGAAATTCTGACATATCACGCCTGTCACGAGAGAATCGAGCTGACCATGGGAATGGAGCGAAAATCATGGAATGAGTTAGCACCGGTTTTGGGCACCTCTTGGCATGTGCTAACATCCCCCAAAGTCCCATGGTGCTGGGATCACTCTGGGGCTCCATGCGCCAGCTCGTTTCCATGGACTCTCAACTTTGATCGCGATTATCTCGCTTCTGGAGCGTTTTCATGAAAAAACGCTCTAGGTATTACCCCCACTTATTTTTGGAGCTCTATCGATCTACACAAACTAGAAGTCAAAAAAGTGACCCCGAACAGTGCTACACTTCCGTTCAGGTAACTCAAAAATTTAGGATTCGTAATGACTAAAATTGAAATATGTTATGCATCTCTCCGAGCTCTATCGAATGAGTGGTTAACGAAAATTTTGGAATAATCCT
>LS492907.1:368937-405672 GCA_900490845.1 Pristionchus japonicus
AGGATTATTCCAAAATTTTCGTTAACCACTCATTCGATAGAGCTCGGAGAGATGCATAACATATTTCAATTTTAGTCATTACGAATCCTAAATTTTTGAGTTACCTGAACGGAAGTGTAGCACTGTTCGGGGTCACTTTTTTGACTTCTAGTTTGTGTAGATCGATAGAGCTCCAAAAATAAGTGGGGGTAATACCTAGGGCATTTTTTCATGAAAACGCTCCAGAAGCGAGATAATCGCGATCAAAGTTGAGAGTCCATGGAAACGAGCCGGCGCATGGAGCCCCAGAGTGATCCCAGCACCATGGGACTTTGGGGGATGCTTGCACATGCCTAGAGGTGCCCAAAACCGTGACTAACTCATTCCGTGATTTTCGACCCACTCCCAATAATTGCCATTTTAGCTCGATTCTCTCGTGACAGGCGTGATATATCGCGTGATTTCGGGCCATTTTGACCACTTTTAAGCATGAAAAAACGAGAAAAACTAGTTTTTAGTGATTATAAAGGTGTGGAGCCCCAGGAGCGGAAAAGTGACCTATGACAAAATGGTGTGAATTTTTGTTCTAATGGTCAAAAATAACCCCTAGGGACAAATTTTCAAACTCCCCAACTTTTTCCCTGTTCCATCCGCTTGTTGAACCTTAGGCGAACGGTCTCATATGTACATTTATGAAGACAAAAAAGGTGAACACGAGAGAGCACACTGTTGTGTTCATCGAATAAGCCCAAAACACAGTTGATTGAATGGGAACTATGCAGAGTATATAAAGATTAGTAATCAAAATCGTGGAGAATAAATATGTTTGGCGCATTCATCCACCATAAGATTGAGGTTTTCAGAGTAGCGCATGAATGAGAGTGTCAACCATCTTTTTGGGAGAGAAGAAAACATGGGAGAGATGAATTAGGTGAATACATGGGAGTGCAAAATTTGATCTTTGAAGTCTCTATGTTTCAGGGCTGTAAATTTGAGTAAATGTGGGAAAGGTGAGGATAGAAAATTATATCAAAGTAGAGTTGCACAATAGAGGTATAGAGACAATTCACAAGTCGGACAAAACGTTAGGCTCGTCGATGGCCTTGCCATGCTGAATCTTGAGGCGATGTATGCAAATTGAGATCCCTGTGTGTCTAGAGTGGGGTCGTTAGCAATGAGAGAGAGGGGATGAAAGGGGTAGAGCTATCACATATCCGACACATTGGTCGACTCATCGATTGCCGAGTCCGTGACGGCATTGGAGACGGGAAGACCGAGCAGGTTACGAATGGCGCGGCGGTATTCGGAGCTGAATTGTTTCTATCAATCGAAAGAACGCGACGCGACGCGTGAGCCCGTGTAACGCGGACGTCCCAACGAATGATTTGCATGATGGCCTTCCTTTTCTTGTAGTACACGTCTTCACTGCACGGCAAGTTAAGGCGAATCTGAAACAACCGCAACGCGCGCGGAGAAGTATTGCGTCAGGCTTGCGAAATCTTGCGAAAGCCGGCCAGGTCCCTTACCCGTCGCGTCTAGAGTGCGCCCTGTTTACATATAGTAGAGCCTCGCCTTGCGAAATATGAGTGACGCCGTTGCGAAACCAGTCGCTCCGATGCCTGGTTAAGCAACGTTCTCACTCGATTTGAACGGCGCGCCGCGCGGGAATCGCACGCGAGACGCGGTCGTTCTAGGTTCACGGCTCCACTATCGTAACGTGCCGTGACTGCTCTACTCTCAACAACTATATTTGTTCGCTATTGGCTTGCTAACGCGCGCTTCAGTGCGTGTGTCAAATGGATGAATCGATGCAAATATACTAGCTATCTGGTCTTATTTTAGCTGACTGTGGACTTGCTTTCGCATGCTTTAGTGCGTTTATCAAATGCAAATCAGATTCACAACCTGATCTTGTAGTACACCAGAGTCTTCACTGCGATGCCGCTGTTGACGAACAGGCACGCGACGTAGTGGAAGGGAGGGCGGCGTTCTGTCAATTTTCATATTCGCGCTCTCTCATATATTTTTGATGGGCGAAGTGTACATGTGGTATATGCAACGACGCCTTGATCCCATGAAATATTGGGAAAGGAAGAGGTGCTCCTGCACTTTCCCGAACAATATGGTAAATAATCTTCAACCATTCCTTACAAGATGTTAGATAGAAGGGGTTGTTGTTGGTGGTCACGACGATGAAGGTTATGAGGATAGAGAGGATCGAGAGAGAGTTCCGAGGAAGAAATTATGAGAAGGGAAATTACCAGGCACGACGTACACCTTGGACAGGTTGATGAGCATGGACGAGATGAACCAGCCGGTGACTGGAAACATTACAGATACAGATTTATTCAATAATCAGGAGCTGGGCCTGTTGGATGATAGCCTTGCTCCAAGTGTCAGGCACGTTTCGGAACGAAACATTATTCATCCTAATTTTATCGTTCATTTGGACCTAAGCATGCAGCGCTACGGCAAAAGCAGAGAAGAGCAAGAAGGCAAAGAATTTTAATTGAAAATAAGTTGAGTTTTGCAGCATCACAGCGAAATAAGAATGAGAAAAGATAGGATAGTTGTAAATTGGAATGGAACTTAACTACCTTCAACAGTCATCACGACGGCGATGCTGTGGAAGATCTTCTTCTGGTACTGGGAGACTGCAAAGAGAATACAAATGCCAACGAGTCAAGGAGTCATGGAAAATTCAGTTTGGTATTTCTGTGGAACTTGATGAAGATTATTAATAAACATTCCTAAGAGACAAGCTTGTGAACCCTACTCTGACGATGAACTCTCGCTATTTGTATGTGCATACCTCCACGGCTCTTGACCACCTGCCACGTCACGAAGTAGAGCAGAGCAGAGAAGATATTGACGACGGTGATCGAGTTGGACCTGCCGATTGAGATATTCATAACACTAACTCGAACGCGCACTGCAGCCACAATTCGTTAGTCATATTGCTAGGCTGCATGCTTTCAGATGAAGAATAGCATTCAGTAACTGACCAGAGACCAAGCGAGTCGCCGTGGAATGGAGCAGGCATGGAGCAGATTTGTTGCCTGAGAAGAAAAAGTTTTCAAATTAGTCGTTAAGTTGTTTCTGATATTAACGCACTTCGGCGCCCAATAAGAGACCATCAGATACACTGTCCATCCGCAGAAGAGCCCAATCGAGAGGAGGTGGCACTGAAGCAATAATTAGTTAATTAATTGAATATTATTACCGTAAATAATATTTTAATTGATTTGTCATTATTATTGCTCGTAGGCGTTGCTCTTATCAATGCTCATCGGAGATCAAACCACTCAAGTCAGTTATTATTCGCTCTGTTTTCAACCATCGCTTGAAAACATTTGACATTGGCATTATCAGTACGTCAGCGGAGTGGAATAATATTTTTCGATGCGAAAGATCAGGTACCGTACCCAACAAGCCGCGTGCGTCACGCGCATATTACCGTACCCTCAAGAACTACAGTTAGCACTGTAAATTCTTGAATGGGGTTGAAATAGAGAGAATCGAACCACGAAAGCCTTCTTTGACAAATATATAATGCGCACTTTTCATCAGATGGGAAATGAGTGAAGTATACCATGAGCAGGTAAGTCTTCTTCATCTTCTTGTAGAACACGGCCACCAGCAGACACAGTGTGCGATCAATCCCGGTACAGAGTACGCAGACAGCGCCCGCTGCACGACCCATTGCCGGGAGGAACTGGAACGGAATCTTTGTATTCTGATTTACCATCAAATCCTTCACTATAACTCCGCAACTGTAATATGGCTTGTGTTTCCCATATGAGCATTGATCACGACATGGAAACTGTAGTATCGATCGGAAGACAAACCTGCATGACACTGCAATAGAAGCTGTCGATGTAGTAGTCGGAGAAGAGGATGGGGAACTGGATGAGGTAGCCGGTCTGGAAAAACTCATTTTGTTTCACTTTGTAACTTCCTGTTTTTTCCAGGCGGAATGAATCATATTACATGGAAAAATACAAAACTTATGACCAGGATGAGGTAGCCGGTCTGGAATGGAACAGCTCTTCCAAATTCGCATAGCCTTTCTCCTCTAGTCATCCCAAATGGGACAGCTTTGGGTCTAGACAACCTTTTTCATACAATTCGAAATTGTTTTCCTGTTTAGCGAACCTCGTGCATGATATCGAAGAAGGCGCAGAAACCGATCAGAATATTCGTCGCGGATCGCAGAGATCTACAAAGAGCACCTTTCATAATCTTGCTTCGCATGCATCTCGCAGTGCCAGAAAACGATTTCTACGGGTTACGAACCAGGGCAAAGAGACACTCACTTCGAGGTGATCGTCGCCAGCAGCATGACGCTGTTGAGGCAGAGCCCGACGACGGCGACCTGATTGTGAAATGGATAGTTGTTATATTTGCAATTTCTCACGAAATCAGTAATAATATCATACCGAAGCAAGCACTGGGTACACGGTGCGAGCGATGCGCCAAGCAAAGGCGTCCATTGCTGATTGATCTCTGCAGAATGGGAAACCTGAGTTTAACACATTCGAAAGAAAACTGTTTGACAGATAGTCACGACGAATAGAATGTTGTACTAAGAAATAATCAGAATTTCTGCATTTTTGTACAGTTGGGGGAGTAATTGCAGGAATGCTGATATTGCTCGCCATCCCTGGGGAACTCTAATGCAGTATTTATCCTATAGTTTGCATGGATTGCTGAAGCTAGATTCTGAATAAAAAACAGAAAAATATTAAATAGGAGTTAAGCATGTGATAGAACCTGTCACCACTGTAGTGACTCGTGTCATGTGATATGGATGATGTCTGCCCTGGCATTTCGTCTCTATTATTGTATAACTTATCGTAGGCATTGATCTTATCAACGAGAATCGAAGATCGAAGCACTCAAGATGTTATGAGATCTGGACCATTTTCAGACATCATCCGACAGCCAGCGTTTAATTTTCTCTAATGATGAGAGTAGAAGCGGTATATCGAGGACATTGAGCGGTTCTTTCCGTTACCCTTTGACTGTCTGCGCTCATAATATTGAAGAAAGACGATAACAATACTCGATTGCTGTGTAGTGTAAAATTCATAGCACTCACGAATTATCGCACTTCTAAAGTTCTAAAGAAAGATGTTTGTTTCGTCCATATCTCGCTTTATTTACTTATTGCTCAACAAACACTGGAAATGCGATTGGACAAAATTTCAGCCAATTTGTCAATTTGAATATAATTATGTAATTGAATGAGATTTCAGGTGAACATTGAGATGAGAAGTTTGAGTGAATCGCTTTTTACAAAGAGTACACTTGAAAGGACGTCTTTCTTCTTCGGTATCTAAAAAATTATATTCGAAAAAAACATGCATTACATGTTATTCGACAAAAACACCCGTATGAGTTCTTAAGTGAGTATTCAGATGACCTGACAATCGCTTGTCGCAAATAGTACACTTGAATGGTCGTTTTAAAACGCGTTCTCTGTATGAGCGGGACGACCTCCTTCAGGGGGTGGCGATTTTCATCCTGTTTCATGCATTTTTGACAAAGTTAGAGCATGAAACATGATGTTTCATGCAGTTTTTCAAAACGGAAGCTATGAAGGGGCCGTTAGTCCAGAATGAGTTGATGCTCATTCGATGCGCCTTGGAATTCTCCATCGGATAGAGTTTTTAAATAGGTGATTTTCGAGCCCCAAAGTAGTCATGCAGTGTGTTTTCTATGGGGTTGGTTCGAATCCGCCTGCCCTCATAAGTTTTTGCCAGACGATTATGCATGATTTTATTATTTAAAATAGCATGGAGGACCTTAAAACTGTCAAATGTAGTGTTCTGTGAAGAAAAGAAGGGTGTATAAACTTGGCAAAAACTTATGAGGGCAGGCGGATTCGAACCAACCCTTCGATTGCATGATAGAAAACAAGCTGCATGACCACTTTGGGGCTCGAAAACCACCTATTTAAAAACTCTATCCGATGGAGAATTCCAAGGCGCATCGAATGAGCATCAACTCATTCTGGACTAACGGCCCCTTCATAGCTTCCGTTTTGAAAAGCTGCATGAAACATCATGTGTCATGCTCTAACTTTGTCAAAAATGCATGAAACAGGATGAAAATCGAAACGTAGGGATAACTTTCGATGCTCTAAAGAATGATGGGTCACATGAGGGGTTATCTTGGAAGATAAAAATTTTGCATGAATCATGCATGATCATCATGCGAAGTTCTAGAATGCATGCACGACCCATAGGGACCACCCATTTCAAATATGAGCTCAATCCGACCACTTTGAAGCATTGTGCCACCCCTGTCCCGTTCTTTCAGAGAACGCGTTTTAATAATTCGTCATCTGAACTTTTTAAAATTACGATGTAAAGAAACAGTTCGACAAAAATTATGTCCTTACTTGAATGTTTTTTGTTGTGCTTATGGAGATGAGCTGACTGTGTGAATCGTTGATCACAATTGGTGCACTTATATGGACGCTTCTCTTCTTCATTGTCTGAGCTTTTACGTTTAAAAATACTTACAAAATTTTCCTAGTTCAGAATCTGCTATGAACAAAGATATGTGTTAAGCCGCGCAAAGAAACAAATTCCGAGAGATAAACGCACTTAGATGAGTTCTTTTGTGTATGTTGAGAGTACTGGATTGTGAGAAACGCTTTTCACAAACGGAGCATTTGAAAGGACGTCTCAATACATCATCACCTGATATTGGCTTGTCTCAATTAGTTATGTTCGACTGTGAAAATTTACCGATATATTGTTTTTTTCTTAATATAATTTTCATACCCATGTGAGTTCTTTTGTGAAGCTTCAATACACTGCTATCTGTAAAGCATTTTTCACACACGTCACACGTGAATTTTCTCTCTTGATTCCCGCCTGAAAAGAAGGAATTGGGCTTTAATAAATAAAACGCCCGTTGAAAGACTTTTCGCGTGTGTTTAAACGAGTTTGACTGTATTTTACAACGACGAAAATGAAGCTTTTGAATAACCAATTATCTGGATTCGATCGAGGAAAACGTACTGTGTCGATTTTTATGGTGAAGCTTCAAGTGACCTGGCCGTGCAAATCGTTGATCACAGATAGAACACTTGAATGGCCGTCTCTCTTCTTCGCTACCTTAATATTTAGAGCTTTTTCTGATGGTAACAGTGCTTATTTCGATCAGGGAGCTACGTAGATAACCGAACTCACTTAGATGAAGTCTCATGTGACGATTAAGGTGCACTGCCTGTGTAAACCGCTTACAACAAAGAGTACAGCTAAATGGACGTTTCGCTTCATCATTGTCATCTGAATTGTATTTTTTTTGCATTTGTAGGCTTGATTTGCTTTTACTTACCCAGATGAGTTCTTCTGTGCACTTCCAGCCTACTCTTCCACGGGAATCTCTTTTCACAAACTTCACATTTGTTCTTTCTGGGAACATCTATTTCAGCAGTCCCAGCTTCTGAACTTTTAATATCTTTGACATCCGATTTCGTCGTCTTGCTGGACTCCTTGTGCGAAATCCAAGCGAGCGTTGACTCCATTCTCTTCGAGAGATCATACCCGAGAAGATGTATAGGAGAATTTCTAAAAAGATTAACAACATTAAATCGGTATGTCCGCAAGTGGAGAACGTTTCCAATTTATGTCTTGAATACCTCAAAATGTCGCATTTATGAACTTCACAACGGTCCCTCGTGAGTGAATCCTTCGCTTCGTCGAGTCTCTGCATTATCGATTTCCATCTGCAGTATTTTACAACAAAAAATCAACCTCAGAATTTGCATCCGTTTTCATTATGACATGTAGCAAATCGGCAGCACTCAGAAGTAAATTTCCAATAGTTTCAGGATTTGTAAAATTGCATGCCTGAATGATTCATGAACGATGAAAAAATCGCTTGCTCACCATGGTTTTCGTCTCAGCGAATTCATTCGATCTCTCGCTTGAGTCAGACATCTTCCTGTTCGAGTACGCTGTTTTACAACCGATCGAATACGAAAAATAATTCAAATCAGAAACAAGAGAAAATGGATGATTGGAGGAAGCAGATTGAAGTGAAAGAGACAGCGGTGATGCCTTTATAATGGCATGAATAAAAAAGAAGTAAAAAGAAGGGTGACCACAGGGTATTTCGTTCTATGAAGAAAAATATTTTAGACATAAAAGATCCTTGAAAAGGCAGCAGCGCCAGTGGGTGAAGAGTCTGATAAAATGAATGCTTTGATTGTCAGTATGTTGCGATGATAAGACGTGATAACAACCATTTATCGCGAAATCTCTCTAAACATACAGTTATTTAAAATGTTGGTTAACAAGATTCTTCATTTTATTTATCTCGGCCGCTATTTCAGTAGTCTTTCTTGACATTGCTCTCATTCTTCTGACACATCTTCTGTCTCAGTATTTTCGTCTTCGGATAAATCATTATAATCGCTTTCAACGTTCTGCTTCCTATGTGCCTTCGAGTGCATATTGTTTTTTGAAGTTGCAGACTCTGTCAAAACGGTTTAAAAAATCGTTTCTAACGTTAGATACCTTGATGTGTTCGCTTGTGTCTATCTAATGATAGAAAATTCTTGTACGTTTTCCCACAGACATCGCAAGACAAGTTTCTTCGAGGATCACCATCCGCTGTAAATAATGTCGTCAATTAAAAAAAAAAAAATAAACTATCGAATATGAGTGTACATATGAGGCCGTTTGCGTAAGGTTCAACAAATGTCAACGGGGGTCTGGAACAGGCACAAAACCTGAAATGTCCCAAAAGTTGGCCCCAGGGGTCATTTTTGACCCTCTACGCGAAAAACCACACTATTTTGTCATAAGTCATTTTTCGGCTCCGGGGGCTCCCCGACTTCGGTTGACCTTAATTTTGTTTTTTGGAGTTTTTTCGCTGGTAAGTGGTCAAAATGGCTCGAAATCCGTCATCTCCGACCAGAATTCCGAGCTCTATCGAATGAAACAAAAATTTTATTTTTTGAAAAATTTCGTATGCACAGAAATTAAGATTTTTGACAGAATGCTCATGCCAGGCTAAATTTTTCAAGGAAGGTGGAACATGTTCCCCTGATCATTTTAAGCTATTAAACATGGATTTTGAACTTGCAGGGACTTCGCTACATCGATTTTAGTGAAAAACTGAAAAATGAAAGTGCATGTATACCCACGTTATGGTGCTTATTTTGTAGAATATATTCAGGCGATCAACTTTTGTTCACATCTTTGGTCCAAAAAACCTCTCCCCACAAAGTTACAGTCGCTGAAAGTCATCATTTCCTAGGCATTCATTTTATGTCTTTTTCAGGTGTCTTTTCAGCACCTGTAACTTTGCGGAGAGAGGTTTTTTGGACCAAAGATGTGAACAAAAGTTGATCGCCTGAATATACTCTACAAAATGAGCACCATAACGTGGGTATACATGCACTTTCATTTTTCAGTTATTCACTAAAATCGATGTAGCGAAGTCCCTGCAAGTTCAAAATCCAAGTTTAATAGCTTAAAATGATCAGGGGAACATGTTCCACCTTCCTTGGAAAATTTAGCCTGGCATGAGCATTCTGTCAAAAATCTTAATTTCTGTGCATACGAAATTTTTCAAAAAAATAAAATTTTTGTTTCATTCGATTGAGCTCGGAATTCTGGTCGGAGATGACGGATTTCGAGCCATTTTGACCACTTACCAGCGAAAAAACTCCAAAAAACAAAATTAAGGTCAACCGAAGTCGGGGAGCCCCCGGAGCCGAAAAATGACTTATGACAAAATGGTGTGGCTTTTCGCGTAGAGGGTCAAAAATGACCCCTGGGGCCAACTTTTGGGACATTTCAGGTTTTGTGCCTGTTCCAGACGCTTGTTGAACCTTACGAAAACGGCCTCATATGCGTCTTCAAATGACCTGAGTTGGCGAATCGGTTGCCACATAAATCGCACTTGTGGGGTTTCAATTCCGCCTCAGATTCTTAAAATGTACATTCAAAATTAGGTGTACAACATTCAATGGAAATAAAATACAACTGAACTAATCATATAAAACCCAATTTTTTCACCAAAAGAATAAACATACCACGATGGGACTTTTTGTGGAATGATAATGCTGGAGCTCCCAAATAATATTTGTCGCAGATGTGACATTTATATTTTTCTTTCCGAGAATCGCCATCCGCTGAAAATAATCAAAAAAGAGTTTTTTTTTAAATTAGAAATAAACGAATCGCTAAATTCTTACGCAGAGTGATGAGAAAGTGAATGAAGTTCCAATCCCTTTTGAGTTGACAGCTTATTCTGGCATATATCGCATTCATAAATCACATTCTCGTCTATAAATACAAGATTATGAAGATTTAAATATGCGTGAAATTTGAAAAAAAACAGCAATTATGAACTCACTTTGGTGGTTTTTTTTCATGCTTGATTTTAGATGAAGATGAAGTGAATCGTTTTGCACAGACACGTTCGGGTGCAGTATTATAGTTTGTATGGTTACATAACTGAATGCTGACGCTAGATTCTAAAACAATAGATAAATCGAATAGGAGTGAAGCATGTGATAGAACTTGTCACCACTGTAGTGACTCGTGTCATGTGAGTTGGAGGATGTCTGACTTGGCATTTCGCCTGTATTATTGTATAAATAACCGTAGGCATTGATCTTATCAACGCGAATCGAAGATCGAAGCACTCAAGATGTTATGAGATCTCGACAATTTTCAGCCATCATCTGACAGCCAGCGTTTAATTTTCTCTAATGATGAGAGTAGAAGCGGTATATCGAGAACATTGAGCGGTTCTTTCCGTTACCTTTTGACTGTCTGCGCTCATAATATTGAAGAAAGACGATAACAATACTCGATTGCTGTGTAGTGTAAAATTCATAACACACACGAATTATCACACTTCTAAAGTTCTAAAGAAAGATGTTTACATGTTTCGTCCATATCTCGTTTTATTTACTTGCCGCCCAACAAACACTGGAAATGCGATTGAACAAAATATCAGCCAATTTGTGAATTTGAATACAATTATTTACTTGAATGAGTTTTCAGGTGTATATTGAGATGAGAAGTTTGTGTGAAGCGCTTTCCACAAAGAGTACACTTGAAAGGACGTCTTTCTTCTTCGTTGTCTGAAATTTTCTGTTTCGGTGTTTTTATGCAATGCGCACTTCAAAGGATAACAGCCCTATTTTCGTAGTTTGCTCAATCTTTGGCGTATGCTGACAGATAGATTCGAGACATCAGCCAAATTGTGAATTTGAACACAATCGTTTACTTGAATGAGTTTTCAGGTGAATATTGAGATGAGAAAATTGTGTGAAGCGCTTTTCACAAATAGGGCACTTGAAAGGACGAGCCTGTTCTTCGTTATCTAAAAAAATGATATTCGAACAAAACATGCATTACATGTTATTCGACAGAAAATACCCGTATGTGTTCTTAGGTGAGTATTCAGATTACTTGATTGGCCGAATCGCTTGTCGCAAATAGTACACTTGAATGGTCGTTTCAATAATTCGTCATCTGAACTTTTTTTTTTAAAGTACGATGTGTAAAGAAACAGTTTGACAAAAAAGTTTCTCTTCTTCACTGTCTGAACGTCGAGTTGCTAGTAAAGAACCAAATTCCGAGAGAAACAAACGCACTTAGATGAGTTCTTTTGTGTATTCTGAGATTACTTGAGTGTGAGAATAGCTTTTCACAAACGTAGCATTTGAAATGACGTCTCGGTACCTCATCACCTGATATTGGCTTGTCTCAATTAGTTATGTTCGACTATAAATATTTAACAATATATTGTTTGCTCTTTATGTAATTCTCATACCTAGTTCGTGAGCTTTTTTGTGAAGCTTCAATCCACTGCTATCTGGGAAGCATTTTTCACACACGTCACACGTGAATATTCTTTCTTTATGTCCGCCTGAAAAGATGGAAATGAGATTTAATAAATAAAACGCCCGTTTAAAGACTTTTCGCTTGTTGTCGATTTTGACTATATTTTGCAACAACGAAAAAGATGCTTTTGAATAACCAATTATCTGGAGTCAATCGAGAAAAAAGCGTACTGTGTTGATTTTTATGGTGAAGCTTCAAGTGACCTGACTGCGAGAATCTTTTGTCACAAACACAGCATTTGAATGGCCGTTTTAATAATTCGTCATCTGAACTTTTTAAAATCACGATGTGCAATGTAACAGATTGTCAAAATATTTATCCTTACTTAAATGCATTTTGTTGTGCGTCTTGAGATGACCTGACTGTGTAAACCGCTTGCCACAAAGAGAACAGCTAAATGGGCGTTTTGCTTCATCATCGTCATCTGAATTGTTTTTTAAAAAATAATTTATATTTGTAGGCAGAGCAGAAGCTTGACTTGTTTTTACATACCCAGATGAATTTTTTTGTGCTCTTTTAGCTTGC
This sequence comes from Pristionchus japonicus, assembly GCA_900490845.1. NCBI lineage: Eukaryota > Metazoa > Nematoda > Chromadorea > Rhabditida > Neodiplogasteridae > Pristionchus > Pristionchus japonicus. Next base: position 381,330 of record LS492907.1, read on the forward strand.
TCATATATGTGAAGCATTTTCCACAGATTTCACAGGCTTTTCCAGTCTTTCTCGGAACACTCTGCACTTCAATATTCTCTTTTTTTGAGTCGATGTTTGCAGGTGCCCTTTTAAACTCCTTTTGCGAAATCCAGGAGAATGTTGACTCCAATTTCTTTGACAGCTCATATGCGAGGACATGCATAGGAGTGTCCCTTAAGAATTAATTTCGATTAAGATCATTGTAAGATAAATAATAGGTAAGGATAGTACCTTAACTTATCATATTTATGCACTTCACAACGTTCCTTAGAGAGTGAATCGTTGGCGACGGTGAGCCTCTGTATTATTGATTAAAAGGAGATAAAAACGAAAAATGCGTACCTCAGAATTTGCTCCTGCTTTTAATAAAACGTTGAACAAATCGACAGCTGTCAAAAGTATATTTCCAATCTCATCAGTGCTTGACGGTTCGCATGCCTGAATGTTTCATGTATCGTGAGAAAAATCGTTTGCTCACCTTGGTAATCGCATCAGCGAATACGTTTCTCTCGTTTGAATCCGACATTTCGTCGACAGTAAATAAAGTTTGGGAGATAATGTATGCCGATCGACCGAAAACGAATAAATCTAAACCAGAAAAGATTCACAATGGGTAATTGCAGGAAATATATTGGAGTAAACGAGACGGTGATGATGCATGGCATGGCGTTCGTTCTTGAAAAGAGGAGGGAGACCACAGGGTACTTCGTTCTATGAAGAAAACGTACATAAGGCAGAAGCGCCAGTGGGTGAAGAGTCTGATAAAATAAATGCTTTGATTGTCAGTATGTTGCGATGATAAGACGTGATAACAACCATTTATCGCGAAATCTCTCTAAACATACAGTTATTTAAAATGTTGGTTAACAAGATTCTTCATTTTATTCATCTCGGCCGCTATTTCAGTAGTCTTTCTTGACATTGCTCTCATTCTTCTGACACATCTTCTGTCTCAGTATTCTCGTCTTCGGATAAATCATCATAATCGTTTTCAATGTTTGGTTTCCGATATCCTGTGGAGTGCTTATTGTTCTTTGAAGTTTCAGACTCTGCGAAAACTGTTTAGAAGATCGTATCCAACGTTAGACTACCTTGATGTGTTCGCTTGTGTCTATCCAATGATAGAAAATTCTTGTACGTTTTCCCACAGACATCGCAAGACAAGTTTCTTCGAGGATCACCATCCGCTGTAAATAATGTCGTCATTTTTTTTTAAAAATTAATATAAACTAACGAATATGAGTGTACATATGCGTCTTCAAATGTCCTGAGTTGGCGAATCGATTGCCACATAAATCGCACTTGTGGGGTTTCCTTTCCGCCTCAGATTCTGAAATTTGCATTCAAAAAATGGTGTACAACATTCGAAGAAAGAAAAAATGCAACTGAACCAAACATATAAAACCCCATTTGTTCACCAAAAGTACAAACTTACCACGATGTGACTTTTTGTGGAATGATAATGCTGGAGCTCCCAAATAATATTTGTCGCAGATGTGACATTTATATTTTTCTTTCCGAGAATCGCCATCCGCTGAAAATGATCAAAAATGAGTTTTTTTTTAAATTAGAAATAAACGAACAGCTAAATTCTTACGGAGATGAGAGAGTGAATGAAGTTCCAATCCTTTTTGAGTTGTCAATTTCTTCTGGCAAATATCGCATTTATAAATCTCATTCTCGGCTATAAATACAAGCTTATGAAGATTTAAATATGCGTAAAATTTGAAAAAAAACACCAAGAATGAACTCACTTTGGTGGTTTTTTTCGTGCTTTATTTTAGATGAAGATGAAGTGAATCGTTTTGCACAGACACTACACTCGTGAGGGCGCTTCACTTTATCATCAACTGAATTGAATGTTAAATGTATTTGCTATTTTCTTAATCTTCATGTGATATTGCCGATTCAAAACATTTAATATTTTTTTTGGGGAAACTATAGCGTACGAAATCAATGATGCACCTGCGTGGCCTTTGCTGTGAGCTTTCAGATACATTTTCTTTCGAAAACTTTTTCCACATTCCTCGCATTTGAATGGCTTCTCTCCTGCGAAATCGAGTTTGTCATAAAATAAAAAAAAGTTCCTCAGAGTTCACTAGAGACTGATTCACAAGAAATAATTAATCATTTTGCGTTCTCTCTCGTCCCACAGATCTGCGAGAGAACGTGTGATATGCAGTGAGAGCATCTTGATTAGCCGAAGCGCTTTCATCATCATTTCCTAGTGTCCACACGAACATACCAGAATGAGCACTCCTGTGATCGGCAAGTCCTTGCTTCCCGGCAATGAACTTTCCGCAAATATCGCATTCAAGTTCCTTCTTTCGCGGATCGTCATCTTCTGAAAGCGTGAACAAATATACGAGATTCTTCCAATCGCACACTCTTCGAAAACGGACAACTAACCGAGATGCCTGTTCATGTGTGTTTTGAGCGTCCCAGGCTCTGCGAATCGACGACCACATTTTTCACATTTGTACGGAAGCCTCTTCACTTCGTCTTCTGAAAAAAACAATATTATTTATTGTAAAATGTGCAAATTCACTGACCCAGATGAGTTCTCTTGTGCATTTCCAGATAATGTTTAGTAGTCGCTTTCTTCCAGCCACAAATATCACATTCCAGTTTGATTGCTGTTTGAGAAGTCTCAGTTAAACTTGGCTTACGATTTTGGTGATTGCACTAACCGGTGTGGTTCCTTTGGTGTACTTTGAGCGTCGTTTTGTGAAAGAACACCTTGCCGCATACATCGCAAAGATATTTCGTGCTTGATGTTTCGTCGCGAGCTGAATGATGTTCAAAAAATCATGTGGAAATCCAGTCTCAGTCTAAGATACTCACGAATATGATGTGTTCTCTTGTGACTCGCAAGAGCTGATTCAATGGCGAATTTACAACCGCATTCATCACATTCGAGCGGACGCTCACCTAAAAAATCCACTTCTAATTCTCATTTTCATAAAACCCTTATTTGTTTTCGCAGTGCCATTCTACTGGAGTTGATAGAATGTATTCTTACCCGAATGTAATCGTTTGTGCTGCTTGAGATAGGAATTATTGCAGAATGTCTGACCGCAGATGTCACAGGAAACTCTCGCAGGTAACTCGCCTGAAAAATCAATATCTTAACATCACAAAAATCACCTTTCCTCAAACTTGCCCATCCCTTCATTTTCGAAGAAAGCATTCACCAAGACTCACCTCGATGGATTTTCATATGGGCACGCAGCGTTTTATCCGATTTGTAAACTCTCTTGCATAATTCACACTCGAATTTCGAAGTGGGTGGAATGTTTTCGTTATTGCTTTCATCAGATTCATCCTCATAATTTTCATTGACCGAATTAGAGTCGAACTCTTCCTCATCCGACCCTCCTCCGTTGGAAGATGTCGGTGATAGCGCATTGTCAAGGTTCTGAATATGCCCCCTCGATAATTTGTTGCGGTCTGGTTTTTGCTTTTTGTGAGCGTATCTCTTTTCTGAAGCAATGTACAATAAGGTTGCAAATCTTTTCTGCCAACCATAATTAATATTCAAACTACTCTCACAGATCTGGTTTCATTACGGTTCCTCTCTTTCTCTCCAATCCATCTAATCGTTGTCTCGAAATCTTTCGAGAAATTCAGTATTGTATTACGCAACTTAGAATTTCTGAACAACATTGATTGATTATAAGCACGAAATTTAAACTACCTCGCATTGTTTGATGTGGAATGCATGAGTAGTTCATTCTGTAGTGCGACTCTTGCGGAGTCAAAATCCTAAATGTGCAGTTTCTAAATTTATTATCAAACTTAAAAAAAAACTACCAGTCGGTCCGCAACACTCTTCTTCATGATCTCCAAAATGTCGAAACTCTTCTGAATAGATCTAGTACTTATGTTCCGTGATGAAAAAAATGCCTTTTCCCTTGAGTCCGGCATTTTCTGAAAAATACGTGGTGAATCGTAGAGGGATGAGACAGAGAGGTCGGAAACCCAGAAAGAAGGCAAATAGGTCAAAGCACACGAGGGGTAAGAGTGTACATGAGTCGTCAAAGAGAGGCCATACAAAGATATGTGATTAGGCGAAAGATAAGGCAATAATGGCAAAACGCAGTGACAAGATGCCAAGCTGATGGTTTGCGAGAGAAAAGGGAGAGCGGTATGGTCCAGATGGAACATGCGTTTAATCGGAAACGTCGTGTCGCGAGGGCATGCCAGAGGGTAGACTAGATTTTTTGAAAGAGAGCATTTTACAGTGAATATTTATTCATAATTTCCGATCCGGAATATGATGCAAATAAATAGAAGGGAAGAAATGCAGAATCGCATTTCGATGCTTCTGATTTCACAATGTTTACTGTTCGACGACATCACTGTCGATAACATCATAATTCTCATTTTTTGCGTTTCCATTATTTGATTCTTCATCATTAGAATGATCTCCCTCATCTTCGTCATCTCTAGGTTCGTTTTCGTCATTTGATTCCTTATCCAAACGAGTGCGACGATTATGCTGAAATAACCAAAATGTATACGAATATCGAGAAATGGGTTATTGAAAAACAATCTTCAACGAACCTTTCCTGCCGTCGAATCACACGGAACTTTCTTCTTTCTATGAAGCGACAGGAAGAAAAAGTTTGTGAATGTTCGACCGCATTTTTCACAATCCACAAGTTGTTTCTTCGCTATTTGTTCGGGGTCGTTTTCGGCTGATTTTTTTATAAGTCACATATTTTAATAATAAATCCTAAACTCACTTAAATGCTTTTTCTTGTGCAACCCGAGCGCACAATTTGAGGCGTACACCTTCCCGCAGACATCACATTCAAAGCGCTTCTTGCGAGGATCACTTTCCGCTTAAATACTTGATCTATCATAATTTTGTAAGTGACCGTTTCATGAGAAAAATTGTCTAAAATAAAATTTGAAAAAAAACGTACGCAAGTGAAGTATCATGTGAAGATCGAGTGAACTTTGTTTCGCGAATTTCTTGACACATTTATCGCATTGGAACAGGAGCCTTTCTTCGTCACCTGTTTTTTTCTTCATAATTTGTTCGAAAATCTTTATTGTTCACCATTCACGACTCACGTACAGTATCGGACAAAAGTTTAGCACCAAATTTCAAACCAAATTTACGGTCGCCCTCCCGGCTCTGCTCGGGGCTGCATACAAACTTTTTAATGAAGCATGAAAACTTCCATTTATGTCATCAAACTTCACTATTACCCAAATTCGAACGTTTTTTGGCAAGTTTTTCAAAATCACCTTTTCGGCTTTATCTTTTATGAACAAGTTACCCCAAAAACGCAAACGAGCTAAATTCCTATTGCTCGCACCGTACTTGACACTAGGCGCAATCGATTCCTCGTGAAAAGTTACCCTTAGGCGATTTTTTTTCAGAATTTTACGCGTGTATAGTACCCGTCGTTTTATTCATCGAATATGGTAGAGCGAGGATCGAAAGAGTGTTTTTGGCATTTCTCACATAGCCGACTTGAGATTTCTGGTACAAACCACTCACATAGTAACACTAGGTCACATAAGGAATATTCATCACCATAGGAGTCGATTCCGTCATCATGACCTTTTCGACCCATGACCCGGGGTTCATGGTTTCAAATTGGTCTACAACCATGAACCCGGGGTCATGGTTCGAAATTGGCAACAAAAGTCAAGGTGGAGGAACTTCAAGTACTATGCACCAATGTGTAGTACTGCAGCAAGGTAACATACCGTAACCAGACATGTCGTAATATATCCGTTGTGGAATCGTAAACTGACTTTTTAAAAAGAATCGAGCATAAATCAGTATGCGATAGCTCTATTACGGTATCTCTGGATACGGTATGTTACTGGGCTGCAGTACTACACATTGGTGCATAGTACTTGCAGTTCCTCCACCTTGACTTTTGATGCCAATTTCGAACCATGACCCCGGGTTCATGGTTGTAGACCAATTTGAAACCATGAACCCCGGGTCATGGGTCGAAAAGGTCATGATGACGGAATCGACTCCTATGGTGATGAATATTCCTTATGTGGCCTAGTGTTACTATGTGAGTGGTTTGTACCAGAAATCTCAAGTCGGCTATGTGAGAAATGCCAAAAACACTCTTTCGATCCTCGCTCTACCATTTTCGATGAATAAAACGACGGGTACTATACACGCGTAAAATTCTGAAAAAAATCGCCTAAGGGTAACTTTTCACGAGGAATCGATTGTGCCTAGTGCCAAGTACGGTGCGAGCAATAGGAATTTAGCTCGTTTGTGTTTTTGGGGTAACTTGTTCATAAAAGATAAAGCCGAAAAGGTGATTTTCAAAAACTTGTGCAAAAACGTTCGAATTTGGGTAATAGTGAAGTTTTATGACATAAATGGAAGTTTTCATGCTTCATTAAAAAGTTTGAATGCAGCCCCGAGCAGAGCCGGGAGGGCGACCGTAAATTAGGTTCAAGAGATACGGCTCCCTAATATCGATTTTTGAGCTCTACCTCATAAGGTACACCTATGGTAATTTTTTCAGATTTTTCAGATTTTACTTGTACGGCTGAAGGTCGGCCGTCTCAGATAGGGTCTCTTATAACCAGGTTGAAATTGATTTTACCTTTAACCGTATTTCCTCAAGGAGATGATCTATCCCATTCGACTCCATTCAAAACGTGAACAATCAAGAAGATTACGCTACAAACACTCCCAAAAATTTGAAGGAAAGACGCGGTAGTGCAAATTGAATGTACAGCGTCACAAATGTGATAAGAATTTAGAGCGAGATCAGAGAAGCAATGCCCGGGGGTATCTAACAGTGACGCTATTACTGGTGATGAAAATCGAAATCGAAATGTTTGAATGTCACTTTGGGAATATAACTATGAATATTCTTGTTCTCTGATTCTTCTTTTTATGTTTCTTAAATTCGTATTCTTTCAGTGTTTGCCATTGCATTGAAATAATGAAAGCACAGTTTGCATTCTATTATATTTATTCGCAAAATTGAGAGAGAGTGGAGTTATGAGGAAATGTAAAAATTCGATTTATTCGATGAAAGTATACTTCATAGTGCAAAGGAATTAACAACGATCAAGGATTTTCACGGAGAATATTCAATAAATATTAATTATATTTTGTTTCCAATCAAAAAAGTCGCTCATTATGGGTTATCTTCGTTGATTTCTTCTTCGATTTCTATCTGCTAATTTGTCATTGCATCTGCAAATTGAATCTTGAGATACGTGCTTATAAAAAATTTAAAATTTGTATGATTTTCCAGAATGGATCAGTTAGAGAACAGAAATTCGAACAATAAATGAAATAACTGACCCTTATGCGTTTTCTTGTGCCTGTACAGCGTCATTCTACTGTTAAATGTTCTTCTACAGATATCGCATCCCATGATTTTGCGACGCTCATCTTCCGCTGAAAAATATTGCCATCTCATTAGCCTCTCTCGTCTGAATTCGTTCCGTATCCGTTACATCCGTTTCTTCGTCTATTAGCATACGCAACGAAAATGAACGAATGAATGAAGTGACCACGGTAACAGAAAATGAAACAAACTCAGATGTGTCTCTTTGTGCACTGCAAGTGAGGAGCTGCCGGGGAAAAATTTGTTGCAAGCACTGCATTTATATTTGAGCTTGAGAGGGTCATTGTCATCTGATGATTGCATGTTTTATCAATAATAGACCGATAGTAAAGCTACCAAGATGTGTTGTACTATGATTATCCAGTCCAATTTTGGTACTAAAATTCTTGGCGCATTTTGTGCATTCGAATGTTTCCTGTTCGTCTACGGCTGAAATGTCAACATCAAAATGCATCAAGAGAAAGTGAAATAGAGCAAAATGTGCAAAAAAAACTTACGCAAATGACTCTTTTTATGATTTTTCAGGGCATTTCGAGTTGTGAATCTCGCATGGCAAATTTCGCATTCAAATGGTTTTTTCGCTTGCTCGTTCTCTGAATTTTTAAAAATAAATAAATAAATAATAAGTAAACCATCACACATCCACTGACCTCCGTGACGGCATCGTTTGTGATTCCTGAGATTTGTACCCGTTCTGAATCTTTCTCCGCACTCGTCACAAGCATGTGGGCGCTTTTTGAGAGCTTCTTCAGGTTTATCGTCGTCTGAATATTACACGATTGAAAAGAAATACGAAGTTGAAGTCTAGATAATGGATTTTTTAATGCGAATGCTTTTGAGCACCGTCATATTTTACAAATTCAATTTTCGTGTTCAACTGACTCAAATGCGTGTCCAAGTGTGCTTTGAGAGACTGCTTTGTAGTGTATCGCTTATCACATTGATCACAACTAAATGGTAATCGATCTTCCTCGTTTTCTGAATGAAATGTTGTCAACTTTCAAAACAAATTTTGTTTTCATAGATAAGAATGTTCGTAAAATGGAGGAGCAATGCCCTACTCACTCAAATGGCTCTGCATGTGCACTTGTAGCGCAGCGTTTTGCTTGAATTGCTCAGAACAAATGCCACATTCGAACGGTTTTTTGTGAGGATCATTTTCAGCTGAAAATTCAAGGGTTCGAATCCAAGTAATCCTGGAATCTTCGAAGACGTACTCAAATGAGTTCTTTTGTGTCTGATGAGCACTCCGGCTTGCCCAAATCTCTTGGGACACTCATCACACTTGAATGGAAGTCTTGATTCATCGTTAGCTGAAAACACGCACTTATTCAATTACTGAAATGAACAGCCATTAGCGAAACGGTTTCGCCGTATGCATTCTTTGCCAATGCTGATATCGGGGAAATGAGTTCTAAGCGAGACCCATTTCACGCGTTAACAGTTGCCAGAGAGAGTATCTGTATAACTCACTCATATGAAGTCGCTTATGACCGTGCAACGAAACATAAACCAGAATCTTCTTACACGTTCTGCATTCGAATCGTTTTCCGTCAGAGTCAGGAATAACTAAAAGTTTTGTTTGCTATACAAAGAGAGTAATGATATTCGAACATAACCTTGGAAGTAGTAATTTATGGGAACGGTTATACGTCTTTCCTTTTCCGTGGTGGTCTCATTATCTCTGTTGTCGTCGGTTTCCGAATTATCGTCACTTATTCCAGTTTCTGAAGTTTCATCGGATTCATCAGAGTCTCCGATTTCCTATAAAAATATGCAAATTCGATTGATAGAATCGCATCGTGCATAGCATTTGCATGCAGAAATATTCCAAACTACGACCTCTGTGTTAATTTCTTTCCACTTCGGTTTAGGTTCTCCAATCTCCAAATTATTATTATCTCTCAAGTTCTGCCTTTCATTTATCCAAATTGATGCAAACTTCAATTTTGCGGAAACATCGAAGATCTGATCCTGCAGCGAAGAATTCCTAAAAATTCGCCATTTCCTCCATTTTCGAAACACATAATCCCCAACCTTGTGATCTCCTTCTTGCTAACATGTTGGATATCTTTCTCAACAGAATCTTTTGAAGAGAGTTCTGGTTTGAAATTGCAGTTTGTCAGTGTCATTAACATGTGGATGGATGTTTGAAGGGCATGTTTGATTTGGTCATCGTTTTCGAGATTGTTGACCTGAAACCATGAACTCTTGAGAGGATGACAGCTGAAAACCTTACCTTCCGACGGATAATCTCAAAAAGATTTTCTGTATCGTCAGAACTCATCGCAGCAACGAAAAGTTCTCGAAAATATTTGACTAGTTCTGAAATATATTGAAATTCAAAAAAAAAGACACAGTCCGAACGGATTTGAATACCAAAATCGACGCGCCAATGAAATCGATGATAATTTGTAAAGCACAAACGTAGCAAAATGTAAAAAGGAGCAGCATTGACATAGGAAACGCAAGAGAATCAAAATGGTTTTATTCAATGATTTCGCTCACAGAGACTTCGTAGATTCCATTAAAAAGGACAATCGACGGAAAAAAACAGTAGTTGATGAAAATTCAAAGTTCTTCATGAATCAGTTTCACGGTTGTAGCATTCGTACTGCAATGATAATCATTATTCATTACAAAATATGATATGTCGGTTAATATTCTGTTATGTTCTGAGAGATTTGCTCTAGTCATAGCCGAGCATGCTCAAGTTACATGAGTCGATTAATAATACCATGGAAGCCACATCATCTACAGATCTAGAGAATTTGATTGTATTTTCTAACATATCCTTCTGGAAGTTTAGCAGTCATAATCCAATACTAGTTCCACGCATAGCCTCTCACTGTGATCACCCCGTTGTGGACGCCGGCGATGGAGTTGATAAAAATATCTCTGAACTATCACAATTTACAAATTTGTATCACATTGGCGATGTTAGCAGAAACGTATGCTCACCCGCAGTTCAGGGGTGGAAGAAACTCCATCGTTTCCGTATCCAGGACAAAAAGTCGATCGTGATCAGTCGCATAGACGTATCGAGATGAGTCACTGGCGGATGTTCGAGAGCCACGGAAGTTCTAGATTTTTCGATTCTGTTATTTTGACAAGAAAAGATTGGGCAGTACCTCAAGAGCGTAGACTTTATCGCTTAATCTTTGGAGTTTTGGGCTTCCCCCATCGCCAGCGGTGCTCAGGAAGAATAGCTTGTACCTGAAGTTGATATAGTTACATTTTCAGCGCGTACGCGTAAGACCCGCGTGATAAGAGCAACGAACCTGTGCTTGACCACTCCTAGCAGATCGTCGTACACATCGTCAGGCACGTCCACAACAACACCTTCAGTCTCCTGGTCCTCCCACATCCCGTAGATGCGCCTCTTCCCATCTCTAGTTCGGCTGCATAATGCGGCTTTTCCCCTTTTCTCGCCCTATAAATTTGTCACTTATATACCGCGTTTCCAAGCACGCCCAAGCCACCGAATCAGATCCATTGCGTCCAAAGAAGTTATGGCCGAAAAACGTAATATCATATAATTTTGGCGGCTAGTGTACTTACAACGTAGCAACTCTAAAAGCAACTTTTCTCAAAAGGTGGACCTTTTCATGAAACAATAAACATATGTTTGAATTCCTCTCTTCACGCCGGATCGATCGCAAATTGTGGTCAGTCGATTTTTTTGCTATTTATTTCAAACGTCTAGGGTATCGGGTGTAAATAACTCACCCATCGCATCTAATTGACGCGACGCCAAGAACAGCGACGTGTCTGACCGCTTGCGTCGCGTACGCGTCTCCTCAAAGAAGTCAATTCTGCACAAGATTCAAGCAATCACCCATCAATTAAACTTGTTTCGATTTTGTTTAGTCCTGCTATTCTTGCAATTGATTTTTGGCTGTATTTTAATCATTTAGGAGCAAAATTTTAATCACTTAGGAGCCGATTGATGGACGCTCATAAAGCACATAAACACAAATGTGATGTATGCGATAAGATATGCAGGTGCGATGCGGTTTTACAGAGACATCTCAGAACTCATCTTGGAGGTTTGTTTCATCTTTTTAGGAAAAGCAAATTGAATGATATTTTTCCAGAGGATGATGCAGCTAAGCGGCCTTTCAAGTGTGATGATTGTGGGAAACATTTCTCCAGAACTGATGTCCTAAAAATACATAAGAGAATACATTCACGTAAGCAACTCGTTGAATTTATCAAATGAATTATCCCATGATTTCAGAAAATATGGATGTAAGACGTCCTTTCGAGTGCGAAATATGTGGAAAAAGATTCACTGAAAATGGAAGTCTCACAGAGCATGATAGAATGCATTCAAGTAGGCTCTTCATAGAGAAAATTTGCTCTTATTATCATCAAGTGAATCATTTTCCCCGTTTATTTCAGAGATTGATGCCGTCAAGCGGCCCTTCAAGTGCAAAAGATGCGGGAAGAACTTTACTCAAATTGGAGCTCTCAAAACTCACGAACGAAGTCATTCAGGTGGGAGATCTTCGGGGCAAAGTGCACAATTTAGCTTGATTTCAGAAGATATTGAGGTACAGCGACCGTTCAAGTGTGATATATGTGGTGAACGTTCCGCAAGTAAATTTAAACTGCAGAATCATCAGAGAACGCATTTGGGTATGATAATTCTCTCAGTGCGTTTTATTTTGAATAAACAATTTTCAGATGATGTTGCATTGAGACGGCCTTACAACTGTGATATCTGTGGAAAAGGTTCCTCTTCACGCTCACACCTACAGACACATCGAAGCATTCATTTGGGTAAGTAGATTGGTCCAGTGAGTTTACAATTTTAATAGAATGTACTCAGAGGATGATGCATTGAGAAGACCCTACAAGTGTGAAGATTGTGGGAGATGTTTCACCCAATCTTCGAGTTTGAAAAGGCACAGAGAAGTTCTGCATCCTGGTTAGTGTTAATCTTCACATTTTTGTTTTCAATTATCCGATTTCATTATTACAGGCCCGCTTGTCAACTCGAGTGATAAATCTACCAGAGCGAAGGCAAACAGAAACGAAGAGAATAAGAAGAAAAAAAGGAAAGCTGCGACTCATAGAGATAATAGAGGAACATGGTCTGAAGATAAAGAGTCTAGTGAGGAAAGAATACCACTGTGAGATTGATGAAGAAGTAAATGATGAAGAAGCAGAAAACTGCCAATCGATGATGACTTTGTAACTGTATGATGATGACTTTCCCTGACGAGTTTGTACTAATCGTTCAATCGCTCTGTTGTATGTCATCCTGTTTGTTTGCGCCAATAAGATGAATGTTATCACCTTTTCTTTCTTATGAGTCCATTCTTATGAGGCTGGTTGCGTAAGAATCGGACAGCCGTCAACGTTGCTCCGAACAGTGTGAAAAATATGATATGGGCTTAGTTCATTTTTTGGTACACTTAGTGGTACTGATTCCCGCGATCAACATCGATTTGCATGGAAATCGATATTTGGTCGAGTGCATGAGGTCAAAGATCAAGCTATTTATCAGCTATTTCATTGCATGTCCTCAATAGTTGGAGATAACACAAAACGTTCATCATAAACTAGGGCTCATTTCTTGTGCAAAATCGTTCCAAAACAATCAAAAAATATTTTGAGCAACGGCTACCGAAATCGCTACTGTACTTTTCAGGAACATGATTAGTATCACTATTCTCTATTTTTTCTCATGTGGAGAGTACTCATGCAAGCGTCCCTGCATTCGCAGCTCGCACAAATCCGTTTTCTCGTTCTGTCCAAAAGAGTTCATTCTAAAAAAACTTGTTAAAGTGTGGGACAAATAGAGTTGAGCAGATCTGAATTCTCATTCACCGTCTCAAGTTCTCCCTTTCATTTATCCAATTTGATGCAATGCACAGATGTGCCAATCGAACGTTTTTGAATACCAATATCGACGCACCAATGAAAGCCATGACGATTTGTATTGCACATAAAATAGCAGGTGTTAAAAAGAGCAAGAATGCCATAAGGAACGCCAGAGGATAAATCACTCAACAATGGTATTTGTTCAACGATTTCATTCGCAGATACTTCACAGATTGTATAAAAAAGACTATCGTCGGAAAAAAGTATTTGATGGAGATTAAATGTTCTTCATGATTCAGTTGCACTAATGGAGCTTTCGTACTGCAATGTTGATCATTCATCATTATAAACTTTTCTGATCAATTATACCACGGGAACCCTAAATCTCCTAGAGAATGTCTTTGGAAATTCAAGTGCATTTTCTCACATATCCGTCCGGTAATTGAGACGTCATTATCCAGTACTCTTTCCATGCGAAGCCTCTCACTGTTAGGACTTCATTGTGAACACCGGCTATGGAGTTGATAAAGATGTCTCTAAATCCCCAAGACTATTCTGACGATGCAATCACTTAGACTCAACTTTGAAAGGGAAAAGTTAAAAGAAGTACGTAGATGCACGCTTACCCGCAGCTCAGTGGAGGCAGAAACTCCATTGTTTCCGTATCCAAGACAAATAGTCGATCGTGATCAGTCGCATAGAGGAATCGAGACGAGTCACTGGCGAAGGTTCGAGAACTTCGGAAGTTCTGCCTCAATACTGATATTTTGTCAACAAAAGGAAAATGAAAGACCTCCAGAGCGTAGACGTTATCGCACAATCTCCGTAGATTTGGGTTTCCCCCATCACCAGCAGTGCTCAGGAAGAAGAGCTTGTTCCTAAAGATGCTCTCATTTCAGCAACTGTTCGCACCTCGCCTATTCGTTTAATGCGGTCAACGAACCTGTGTTTAATCACTCCGAGCAGATCATCGTACACATCGTCAGGCACATCCACGACTACACCATCAGTCTCCGGGTCCTCCCACATCCCGTAGATGACCTTCTTTCCAGCTCGAGTTCGACTGCACAGTGCGGGCTTGCGCATTTCCTCACCCTATTGAATATAATTATCTTACCCAAAGCAGAGCGAATGTTAGTATGTGTTGTAAATCGCACCTCGAGCACGTTCCTTATAAATGTGGCAGTGAGAGCATCCGGTGGCGAGAATACGTCTTGGTAGATCTGATGGTAGATCTTGCTTTCGCTTATCATTTTTGTATCCATATTAGAGATCGAAATATTTATTGTAGTTCACCTCTTGTCCAACATTGAAGTATACTGCGTTTCCATGGGCGCCCAGGCCTTCAATTCCACAAACTGCAGATCCATTGGGCCGTTTTGAGACGATTTTACTGTCACTGAATTGATTTTTAATGTCTGAAATCCCAAATTTTCTCTCTTACCGCCATCTCACGTACAACGATTGCGGATGCGCGTAGTGGTGGTAGAAGATTGTTCCTGAATCTTTGAAATAAGTCATTGAAATTCGTAATTATTCACCGTCGTCTAATTGAAGGATGTCGGTGCACGCAGGCAATTTTTCGGTTTTCGTGAATTGAAGTATATTGCCTGTAGTCATGGGAAGCTTACGAAAAATGTTAAAAAAAAACAAAAAAAAGGCGCAAAAGCATGTGGGCTATTTGCAAACACAGAAGAAAGAAAAGGTAGATCACTGCATGAGTAAATTATCGTGACCAGCACACGTGAATCGTGCTTGCTCTTATCAGAGCAAGCAACGATGAGTCATCTAAGGATAACAAAGCTAACAACTCGACAGCCTTTAAGAGACCGGCTACGTAAGATTCCTGGATAGGCAGGACATGGGCATCTCAGATCCTGACCAAAACTGCTGTGGAGGTACCCCCATGGGTCCTGATCATCGTTTGGAACTTAATTCGATCAAAGATCAAAAACCCAAAAAGGGGCGGGTCTTCAAACTTTAAAAAAGAAAAAATCGCATTAAAAAAACGGCGCGACCTAGGTCCAAAGTTAGTGTGGTTATATTTTGTACCCACTTAGGCCTTCAAAATCCACTTTTAGCCGGTTGGAAATTTCGATCGCAAACTGGTTTTTCATTTTTGAAAATCCACTTATTAAATATTATAAAATTTAAATGGAAAAAGACCCTAGGGAAATTTTTATATGTTTTAGAGTTCGTAACCCCACATCGAATGAGCTAAAAAAAACCGCAAATCGATCATACCCATCAGCGTCGTTTTGGAGCCCAAAAGTGAAGTTTCAAAAAAAAAGTTTCCGAACCTACCCGATATGGTGCTCATCTTGAAGAGCTCACTGAGTACATCATTTTTCATATTCACACTTCATATTTAAAAGACACTTTTTGACAAAGTGAAAATAACCTTGGCAAAGTTGAAAAAATCGATCCGGCCCAAAACTGGTGTGCAGGTAGTACTCACCGAGCGTAGCCCACCTGCAGCTTTTGGAATCATCTGGGTCACTCTTCGTCGAGCGCCGATGTATGTTTCAGTGAAACATAACCCAACCGACTTTGCGATTTCGCAATAGTTTCAAACCGGCATGAGTGCAAAAAATGCGCAAAATTCAAGTGATCAGTCACCCCAAGTTCCATCCCGATTGCTATCAAATTCAACGAGAAATATAACTTTTTCTCCTGTTTAATATTACAGCTCGTTGGGGAGTTATGATAACTCGCTTTTTTATTTCATGAATCGAAAGATAAACTATCATTCTTGCTCCCATTTCAAAATGAACGAAATTTAAAAATACGAATTTAGCTAATTTTAGCAAAGAACACAAACAATTTCAAATAAAGTCAGTTCGTGATAGGCCAAAATACCGTATTCAAAATTTATCAACAGCTACAGCTCGGTAACTCAAAGTAATTCTATCTTTTCTTCATGACTGTGACTGACTGCAGGAATCAACGATGCTAATGTGCATATTGAAAGTATTTTTGCTTGTACTGTGTACTTTTAAAATGTCAGTTCTCGATAGTTTGGAAATTTCTGGAAGGCGCCCGCCTTGAGGGAAACGGTACTTTTACCTATCACGAACTGACTTTATTTGAAATTGTTTGCGTTCTTTGCTAAATTCGTATTTTTAAATTTCGCTCATTTTGAAATGGGAGCAAGAATGATAGTTTATCTTTCGATTCATGAAATAAAAAAGCGAGTTATCATAATTCCCAAACGAGCTGTAATATTAAATAGGAGAAAAAAGTTATTTTTCTCGTTGAATTTTATAGCAATCGGGATGGAACTTGGGGTGACTGATCACCTGAATTTTGCGCATTTTATGCACCCATGCTTGTTTGAAACGATCGCGAAATCGCAAAGTCGGCTGGGTTACGTTTCAATGAAACACACTTCACCGCTCGTCGGAGAGTAACCCAGGTGATTCCGGAAGCTGCAGGTAAGCTACACTCGGTGAGTACTACCTGCACACCAGTTTTGGGTGAGATCGATTATTTCAACTTTGCCAACGTTATGAACAAAACTTTTCATTTTCTCAAAAAGTTTCTTTTAAAGTCATTTTGGAACATGTTGCGACCGCTCCTGATGA
The DNA here is from genome assembly GCA_900490845.1 of Pristionchus japonicus. Taxonomy (NCBI): domain Eukaryota; kingdom Metazoa; phylum Nematoda; class Chromadorea; order Rhabditida; family Neodiplogasteridae; genus Pristionchus; species Pristionchus japonicus. The sequence continues at coordinate 398,125 of LS492907.1, forward strand.
CGACAAGCACACGAAATGAAAAAATTATCAAGTGTACCTCAGGATTTTAAGCTCATCTTGTAGAACGTGCTTTTCCGCACTAGAAATACTTCATTCCATCGAAAACAATCATGCCCATCCGCGTCATTCCTGACATGGAGAGCGGTCGGAAAAAATAAAAGTTTTCTAAACACTTCAAAATGGAGTCCACTTTTTTGAGCACCTCAAATAAGGCATAGTTTGTGTTTTGTGTTTTTGATGATTTCCATTCCTCCTCGAGATAGAGGTCGCCAAAATATGGGCTCTCTATGCTCTCGAAAATTCAAACGAGCCTGTAAAACATAAAGTTCTTTCATTATCCGGCCTACACTTGGCGAAATCGAATCACCCATAGGAACTAATGTTTTATGAGCTTACAGAATAGGTTTATTGATTCTTAGGAACTCTGTGATGTTAGGGGGGAGAACGAATAAATACTTGGCAAAATCGATTTTCCCACTACTGACCGCAGGGGGACAGACAGTATGTAGGTACGGGCTGAAAGCTCATAAAACATTAGTTCCTATGGGTGATTCGATTTCGCCAGGTGTAGGCGGGATAATGAAAGAACTTTATGTTTTACAGGCTCGTTTGGATTTCGAGAGCATAGAGAGCCCATAATTTGACGACCTCTATCTCGAGGAGGAATGGAAATCATGAAAAACACAAAACACAAACTATGCCTTATTTGAGGTGCTCAAAAAAGTGGACTCCATTTTGATGTGTTAAGAAAACTTTTATTTTTTCCCACCGCTCTCCATGCCAGGAATGAAGCGGATGGGCATGATTGTTTTCAATGGAATGAAGTATTTCTAGTGCGGAAAAGCACGTTCTACAAGATGAGCTTGAAATCCTGAGGTACACTTGATAAATTTTTCATTCCGTGTGCTTGTCGTCCTCATGAGCGGTCGTAACATGTTCCAAAATGACTTTAAATATGAAGTCTGAATATGAAAAATGATGCACTCAGTGAGCTCTTTAAGATGAGCTCCATATCGGGTAGGTTCGAAAACTTTTTTTTTGAAACTTCACTTTTGGGCTCCAAAACGACGCTGATGGGTATGATCGATTTGCGGTTTTTTTAGCTCATTCGATGTGGGGTTACGAACTCTAAAACATATAAAAATTTCCCGTGGGTCTTTTTCCATTTAAATTTTATAATATTTAATAAGTGGTTTTTCAAAAATGAAAAACCAATTTGCGATCGCAATTTCCAACCGGCTAAAAGTGGATTTTGAAGGCCTAGGGGGTACATAATATAACCACACTAACTTTGGACCTAGGTCGCGCCGTTTTTTTAATACGAATTTTTCTTTTTTAAAGTTTGAAGCCCCGCCCCTTTTTGGGTTTTTGATCTTTGATCGAATAAAGTTCCAAACGATGATCAGGACCCATGGGGGTACCTCCACAGCAGTTTTGGTCAGGATCTGAGATGCCCATGTCCTGCCTATCCAGGAATCTTACGTAGCCGGTCTCTTAACACTTTCCGATGTGAAAGGGTACGCATAAAGTGGATTGAAATTGGTAGAAACAAGGTTAAATAGTCAATCTGTCAGCACGTATTCCAGAGCTGTGCCGACACTGAAGGTTTCCTCGTCCTCGTATTTCTTGAGCCATCGCGGATTGACAGTTACATGTTCCTCGCCCTGAAAATTCAATAATCAGCGCAGTTAATACGGTTCATTATGATTATGATGATGAATTGATGATGAATTCTGATTTCTACCTGAGGCAGGTCGCCCAACGCCAGATGACTCCTCAGACGACTGGCAAGGTAGTTTTCATAGCTGTGATATTGGACGGCAGCGCGATTAAAATACTCAATTGCGAGTTGATTTTTTGTAATTAAGTGCCACTCACTTGAATGCCCATATCCGTCATGATGGTGCTGAACTGTGGTATCAATTCAATTCGGAAGTAAGCCATCCCAGCCGCAACGATTCTGAATTTCAAGAGCTGATTTACGGGAAAAAATACTTCCTCACTTCATCTCATGAAGGGTCTTGAAACTGTCATCGTATGGAATCGATCGGTAAATTCCAACGTCCCCGATGAATTGAAAGAGGGACTGAATACAGGGCGAGCACTCCAAAAAACGGACGGGAGATAAGACACACCTCTTTGTCCACTGGAGTGATGGAGCCATCACTCACAAGCGGGACTTCATTGAGGAGATTGCAAATTCGAACTACAGTCGTCCAGAGGCGAAACACCTACGTGATGAATCAATACTTTGCTCGTTATTCTCGTTTGAAAGAGCTTTCCCACTCACTGTTTCAGCTGAGGCTCCTCGATACAGAATGCCCATACACTCAAACAAACAGTTGCGCAGCGATCCCATCTCGATATCCATTACCGACTGAGGAGAGATAGCTCAAAGTTGTGTTGTGAAATCATTTGGTACGAGTTTAAACAAAGAAAATCACTATTCAAGGGGTAAAAAGTCGAAGTCAAGATGTTATTTCGAAGTTTTCGAATGGAAGTACTGTAAGAAGAATCATGAAACGGTTTTGATTACGAACTGATTTTTCGTGCTTATTATTTTTTGCCACACTGTTTACGGGTTATTTTTTTCACTAATTCTGCTTTTGATTCAATTGCATTATTTACTGATACGATAAAATTCTTTAAAAACAAAATTCCTAAATTTTTAATAATGCTTACGTTTCCTTATTTTGTTTTCCTTATTTTCCGTTTGTTGCACCGAATCAGATGACTATCTCGCACCCACTTGCAAGAGGGAATAAAACGAGGAAATTTTTGTTGATTTCTCATTCCACTCGTTCGGGATGAAGCTCCTCTTCGTTCTTCTCGTTGTGATCGGTTTCTTCGTTGACGCTAAACCCAAAACCCTGCTCGAAGGGCTCATTGAGGGCCGTGCCAAGTGTAAGGCAATATACGACGATGTGGTAAGACTCATCAAGCCAATTAACATACTCCTGCCCGGTACGCGGAAGCCCCGGGCTCGATTCCCGGTCCGTGCCATAACCTTTGCTGTCTTGCAATGATCATATGATAAGTTATCAAACCATTTCAGTACAAAACATCCCCGCTTGAATGGGCACCGGGAACCGAAGAGAAAGTTGCAACCGAGGACAAAGTGGCGACGGTAAAGTGCGCTGAGGCAATGAGAAACAGCGTCAAAGGCACGGTGAGATTTCTTCAAATCAACAAGGCAAAACGAAAATATTTCAGACAATCACCCGACTCCCTGGGGAAACCGACGAGCAGGCGGTAGTTTTCAACTTATTTTTTCTTAATTTTGAAAAATGCTCAGATCGCTCGCATCACAGACGAATTCGAGAGCCGGGCGGGCGAGGTCGACATGACCGTGAAAAAGATTGACCCGAATTCGCAAATTATCGGAGGTAGAGGCTTATTGAATGGATTTTAGGAAATCTAGTAAGCGAACAAGATGTTTGACTGCTCTATTGGCGAGTGAGTGAGAGGAATGAAGAGGTATCGGAATTCCAATTCTTAATCCAAGAAGATAGCCCTAATTGGAGGCTTCTTCTCGACCATTGTGAGAGCGGGCAAATCGCTCGTGACCAAGACCGTTGGCATCGCGAAGAAAGCGGTTGTCGAGGTGTACAAGGCAACGGTGAGTGGAGTGTAGTTGGCCGGGATAGTTAGCTCCGCCCCTTTTTTGGGACATGATTGGAAAACCAAGCTCTTTGTGGTCATTATAGTTAAGCCCCCGTTCCCTTTTTTCGACGTTTCTCAATTCATGTTCAATTCCAGGTGGGCGCGGTGGTCGATGCCGCTGGAGAAGTCATTAAAGATGGTGTGCTGACGATGATTGGAAAGGGGAAAGAAGAATGAGCACAGGATGATAAACACGAATTGCATTCATTTTTGTTGCTGAAAAAAGTGAAGTGATTACGTGGCATTGCCGGAATATTTGCCCAAACAGGTTACGCATTTGGAAAACTCTCCATCTCCTCCCCCATTCTTGTCATGGAAGGGACATTCCTGCAAACAAAATGCGCACAAAACAGCACGATTATGCTCAGGAGTTAACAGAAATAGAACTCTCAGCTACACTGATCATCGATACGAACCAGTTGTGCTCGAATCAAGGAGCTAGTAACCACAGGTTATTGACCCGATTATCAAGAGCTTTTCACAATTGGCACCTGACCCGACCATCTAGTTCACCGTGAACTTCATCCTAAAGCTGTAGCATCGATAATAATTTTTATGATTGTAAAATATCGGCAAATGTCCTATTCAGAAGCTCGTTGAAATAGCGAGTGCCAAAAAAACAATTCATGCAGATTGATTGGAGTGTAAAACTGTGCTTCGTCATTTTATACGTTGTTGCACGACCATGCAAAATGTTGCGTGAGATTTCGACATTGCAGAATGATTGAGGCATCGTCAGCATAACTGTATTTATTCTTAAAAAATTAAATACTTTATTCGTCAGATTCCTCAGTAGCTACTTCCGATCCTTGTGCCGAGATCCTTGATCATAGAACCAAGCTTCCTGCCCCATCTGCCCACGAATGACTCGTTTTCCCGCTCGTATTGAATCAATTCCTGGACTTCTCCACTTTCTCCCCAAATCTCCTGTCGGACTCTCTCCTGCTGGAAATGATTGAAATTTGATTGATTCCTCCACTTTTTCAACATGATGCACGTCGCAGTGACACAGTGAAACACTCTCGACTTATACACGGTTTTTTTGCTCGTAATTCAACTTACCAGATCATTGTCATTGTCTTCCCAGTCGATGCCTTCTGCTTTCTTGAGTCTCTGAAAATACTAACTTCGTGTGTCCTTTGAATAGATACTCACCATAAGCTTGATGGTTGCGTAAAGCTCGCATTCCGGCACTAGTTCAGGGCTTTTGTACCCATCCTCATTCTCCTTCTAAAAAATGACATGCATTTTGAAAGTTAAAGTTTTTTTTTCATTTACGATTCAGAAAAGGCCGTATTTTTAGAAAATTGAGTGAACGAGATGATGAAACGGAGCGATCTCTGCGATACGTTGCTTCAGAAATAGCATACCTCAATCTCATAAATCGCCTTGCACGCTAGGATACCAGTCAGTTTGGGCGTCGGGTCGGCAACGCTGACCATGTTCTCGCTTTCTTCAGCGATAAGAATCATGATTTTCTCCATCTGAAACATGCATTTTCAAAGGCCGAGTGATACTTGAAAATGTTTTAAGTCTTAAAAAATATTGAGCACCCACAAGCTCATCCTTGTCATCGTCCTCGGGAAGTTTGCCCATCTCGTTGACCAGTTTCTGAAACGAAACGAAATATATTAATCCATCACTACGAGTGGCATAACGTGGAGTCAGCTTCAAATCTAGTCCCAACCCGCAAACACTTGCTGATAGAGTAATGTAGCTGACTACACACTGATGAGACACCCTAATGAGGCAGTTAGCGCATTAATGAGGCTGTGGAGCGACTGAAACTGACCATCCACTTGTAAATCGCGTAGTCCTCGCACTCTTCCTGCACTTCCGGGTCTTTCTCCTGATTCCTTCTCTGAAATAGGATTCATATTATCACTGATAGTTGTTTTTCCTGTGTATTATGCCCATTCCCATTCACCCCATTTTCCCATTCACCCCAGGTTTCATGTTCATTAAAGTCATGAGCACCTTCAACAAACCAAAATCACCTACTAATAGAGGATTCACAATTTCGAGCTGTGCCAGCCCTTGCTCGATTATTCCGCAAACAGCCTCATATATCAATAACCAACCTCTGCGTCGAAAGTGGCCTTGCATGCGGCCAGGCCAGTGATACCAATGAGGTCGGTGAGATCAGTCGCATCCGCCCCCACTCCAATGACAAGAAGCAGCAGGAGGGTGGAGAGGTGCTTCATGGCGGAGTGGAATGGAAAGAGCTCTTTCGTCTTCCTTTTATTCACATTTGCAACGACTTATACAGTGATCATTCCCACGTGCAGTAGCATAGATGACATAGGCAACGTCAGCGTAAATGACGATTCTGTGCTCATGTTTGCTTATCGTGAACTGACTTAATTTTGCATTGTCAACTGTTCTTGCAGCAAGTCTTGTGGAACAACCTTAGTCAATGTCATAGTTGGAGAGACGCACGATTTTTCGAAATCAACTTTGATTACTGCATGTCTGGTCAATCATCCACAATATCAGTCATTCATGGGAGGTTTACTCATCGGAAAATGATCAAGGTGCTGAGAAACCCTCTGGGGCTTTCCATCATCTAATGACCGCCCTTTGTTCGTTTTCTCCGCACCCTCTCTTTCCCACCATTGCGATGATTCTCAGCATTCAGCTAAATCCTTTCGGCTTATCTGACGCTAGAATCACGCGCGCATTTACCCTTTCGCTTCTCTCCTTCTCTTCTCAGTCCGAGTTCTCCTTTAGTGCGCTCTATTCAGTGGCCTTGTTTGCCCAGATACAATCTCCGCTCATTGAGAAACGTTTAGACTACCACACGAAATGGTCGATTCGAACCATGATGTGAATGTGTTCACGGAAACTCAGGAGAAGGTATGCTTTCAGAAAATCTTTCAGTCAACTCTGCACACATTCAGGTATCCAATCTCTCTTCTGATCTTACCCTGAGGAGTGTTGCTCGGAAATTCGTTGATCTACTTACGACTTTGAAGAGCAGTGGCGCAGAGCCTGAGGTATTTTCTGGTCCGCAACCCTGATTACAGTCTTGATCAGCAACTGAGTTCGGCATGTTCTGTGCTTTCGACGGACCGTTATCGTGTTCAAGAGTCAATGGGCAAAAGGTTCGTTCACTTTGAATTATTTCATCGAGAACTTGCGTTCATTCAGCTGCTCAGCGTCACATGGAGTACTGATCGCCCTCACTGAGGCTGTACAGGCGACAACGGGATGGATTGAACAGAGGGAGAGGAGCCGATTGAGTGTCTTCGCGGAAAAAGAGGTGTATGGGCAGTTGGATGAATCTCTGAACTTAATGTGAGTCTTAGCTGAATAAACATTTTGAATAGACATTTTTCAGAGTGAAGTGGATAAGGATGATGAAGATTCTGGAGAACAAGTTCTTGCTTCGAAGAAGAAGAACAGTAAATCCTTCAAATGTGATGTCTGCGGAAGACAGTTTATGACCAGTAGTGGCCTGAAATTGCACAGGAATTTCCATTTGGGTGAGCGATAGTTTATTTGGCTCATGGCATTTTCGTGGGCTGGAAATCAAGTGTATGGCTAACTTCAAATCAAATCAGATGACGAAAAAGCGAGGAAACCGTTCGAATGTGATCAGTGCGGAAAGAGATTTCCTCAGAGTTCTTCGCTCAATGTGCACAAGAGAACGCATCTCGGTAAGTCGTGTCTCAAACTCGGGCGGTCTAAAATTCCGATTTGAGATGCTAACGACCCTCGAAGGAGAAAATATGCGTGTAAGCACTGCGAGAAAACGTTTACTCTATCCCACTCGCTGAAATATCACATGAAGAGTCATTCAGGTAAGCTATAGTTTTTCTTTATCTGTAAACCAGCCGGGTTTTGCACGCCTTCGGCGTGCCCTCCTCTCCCTCCTGTCCCCCC
>LS492907.1:409157-444936 GCA_900490845.1 Pristionchus japonicus
GAAATTTCTGGAATGTTCTAGAATGTTCTGGAACCTTCTCTTGCGAAATTTTTGGAATGTTCTGGAATGTTCTGGAACCTTCTCATGGGAAATTTCTGGAATGTTCTAGAATGTTCTGGAACCTTCTCTTGCGAAATTTCTGGAATGTTCTAGAATGTTCTGGAACCTTCTCATGGGAAATTTCTGGAATGTTCTGGAATGTTCTGGAACCTTCTCTGATGAAAGTACTGTATTGTTCTAGAACCTTCCATGACCCTTTCCACCCCTTCCCCTACCCCCTTCCCCCGGCCGGACACACGCACGGACGGACGCACGCACAGACACCTCTGCTTTATATAGGAGTAATGATAATGATAGATAAACAACTTTCAACTTCCATTGGAGAATGATTTTTATCAGATAATCAACAAGCCAAACGCCCTTTCAAGTGCACCGATTGTGAGCGCTATTTTGCACATAAATCGGCTCTGAAAGAGCATCTGATAAAGCACTTGCGTGAGTACCAACAAAATCAGCTACGTGAATTCTCAACTGAATCATAAGTATAAAACGTGATTTTCTTAAGCCGACGGAGACCCTTCGAAGAAGAAGTTTGAATGCAACATCTGCAAGTTACTGGACCAAGCATGGTCTGAAAGAGCACGAAAACGTTCATTCAGGTAAAATGCGTCCATTTGTTTACTACCGGCAATATAGGATTAATTTTTAATTTTTCAGAAGGATACAAAATGACATGCGATATCTGTGGTAAAAAAATGGCCTCGGAAAGTGTTCTAGAAGATCATAAAAGGATCCACCTCGGTGCAGTTTGGTTTTTGATTTTTTAAAAATTATATATTTTGATTGAAAAATATTTTAGAAGACGAAGAAGGAAGGTACCCTTGTAAGTGCGATAAATGTTCCCGTCGATTCGCGCATCAAGGAACCCTCAATAAGCATATGATTACACATCTAGGCAAGTTGGACACTACATTGTCGATATGGATGGAAGAGTTTTCAGAAAGCGACGATCCGCGAAGAAAAGAACTCGAGTGCGATATCTGTGGAAAGCTGCTAACCTGCTTGAATAGCCTCTTGAGACACAAAGAAACACATACTGGTTAGTTCATGGGACATACAGATTTTTCATTTAGTTTTTCCGAAGCTTAAATAATCAATGGCCTAGGAAGGCTGATGTATTAGCGGATGCGTAAAATATCTGATTCTAGATGTTAAGCCGTTTAAATGTGACGAGTGTGGGCAGTCATTCAGGAGAAAAACCGCACTTGTGCGCCATGCAAGGATGCATTCAGGTAAAAAGCCCTCAATAAACAGCATTAGAATAGCCATTCAAAACTGACAATTGGCATAATATCTATTGCCCGTTGGCTTATTAATTTTTCATTTCTATTTAATATTTTGGAAATTGTTCGCTGTAATTGTTCAGATAACGATAAAGTACGGCGCCCATATTCGTGTACTTTATGCGACAAGAGATTCTATTCATCTCTTCAACTGAAAATACACAAGAACAGTCACCGTCGTTAGTTTCGCACTAGTTTGAATGTAAAGAATCCTAAAAAATCATGTTCCATTCTAGCCGAAGAAGAAAAAGAAATTTACGAATGTGAAATATGCCAAAAGAAGTTCACCTCCAAAGTCGGATTGGAACCTCATGCTCTTTCGCATCTTCGTGAGTATTCTCAATGAGCTATGCCTATTTCATTGTTTTCTTTTTCATTATTTTCTTTAAAATGGTTTATAATCCCAACAATTATTCAGCCGACAACGATCCTCGCAAGGACAAATACAAGTGTAAAATCTGTGGCGAATTTCGCGCTGGATATAGTGCTCTATTGAGACACACAAAAAAGTGTCACTCAGGTCTGTTCGTGGCAATAATTGCCCGTGGAAGATAAATTCTTGACAGTTTCGGAAATACAAAAATTTAGGAATTACTGTGTCAAAGTCATCGTCTAAATGCGGTGATGTTCAGACAAATATGAGTGAGGTGGGTACTTGGATTTATCGATATGACATTGGATATAATTTCAGAGTTGTCGAATCCAAAGGAGGAAGAACGAAATGAAAGAGTATGCAACGAATGGAGATGGCCTCAGAGCATGGTCGAACGAAGAACCGGATTTTGATGAGAGTGGACAGGTTGCAGAAAGAGCCTCGACGAGTAAGGACGAATTACTCAATAAATTATGAATGATTTCTCGCTTTGAATAACCATCCATACCAAATGTACGATTTCCTGATAAACATTTGAATGATGTGTTTCCACTTGTCACTCTTGAGCGTTCCACACCAGACAATAAATATTGAGCAAAAGCGCTGAGCACCTGCTAATAAACAAGGTGATATCGTGAGAAACCCCTCTGGCCATTCTTCATTCGAAGAAGATCGGGCTTCCTTTGATCTCTTCTTTCATCACTTTAAAGATCCTTGATTCTTACTCTTAATTCTCATAATCCTGATGATTTACAACCTTGTGATTTTTCTGGTATTAGCAGCCATTAGCACATCTGCCGATTACAATCGATCTCACTCATTATTTTTACAGCGCTCTTGTCCATCCTCCCTTTTGAGTCATAGACCTTTCATTCATTCATTCGCGGCGGTTGTGCTCTCTGAAAATATCTACTTTCATAAACACTCATATTCTTTTGCCTCTCCGATACGTTCTTATCGTTTCAGGTAATGGCTGATACCAAAGACAGGGCGGAATGTTTCACCAGAATGCGGGAAAAGGTATGAATTCTCTGATGTGTTAGTCATGTTCTAGTCCACAAATCACATGCCTTTCCGTCTAGGCATTCGATCTCGCGTCAGAAAACCGGCTGGGAAATGTCGCTCAGAAAATGGTCGACCTCCTGATCAAATTGAAGAACAGCGATGCCAATCCTCAGGTTTCACTTCACAGAATTTACGTAGACCCAGCCTAAGCTGACAATCCTGCGTAGGTCGCAGGACATATGTCCGTGGTCTCACGATGCTAATCCAGATTCTGATCTCGTCCAACCGGTCCCTCTCCAAGGAGCGCAGTCTCGTAAAGCGATTTGATAGTGGAAGGTTCGTGTTAATCATTGTTCAATCTGATATCATCTGTAATGCAGTGTTTCCCCGTTGTCATCGTTCCTGCTCCATGATCTCTCCGAGTCTATGGAGAAGACTATGGGTTGGATTGCACAGCAAGAAACAGATCGGGGAATGAAAACAGCTCAGATAAAGGTAGAAATTACGCAGAAAACCATAAATTCTTGCAAATCTTGCAGGAACGTGTTCCATTGGAGAATTATTCAGATGAGCTCGATTTATTCAATCTATCTGAAGTGGGTGTAGACCATCTGAAGTCTGTGAAAAACGAGGTGAGGCAAATGGCAATCGTGAAGAAATCGCCCTTCTAGAACCCAATCACTGATACTGGATCGGCGATTTCGCCAACCATTCCCATCGAGGACATGGAATTAAATGTGGTTCGGCCCAAGCAAGAAGAGGTATGCAAGTCACGAACGATAATGCGCTGATCAAAACATTCTTTTAGACATCAGATAATGAACTCTGTGAGGTATCTGATCATGAATCAGACGATAGTGGATGCCAAGCGTACGTTCCAACGGCGAATCGGAAGAAAACTGGTTTGGCAAGCTTCGAATGCGATATCTGCAATAAGCAATACAAAAGAAGAGGCACTCTACGAGAGCATATGCTTACTCATCAGGGTATGTCATGTTCTCTATGAATTGGGAGGTGATTGCGGCCTTCAAATAAATAATTGCTCTTCAGAAGATGAAAACACGAGAAAACCCTACCAATGTGAGGACTGTGGAAAAAGGTTCGGCTCAAAAGGCATTCTCAATGCTCACAAAAAGTCACTGGTTTCTTGCAAAGACAGGATTAACGGAAAGACCATAAAGGAGAAGCCTCCACCCAATCTTCAGTGTGATATTTGCAACAAGGTCTTCGGTAGGGAGGATAGCTTGCGTAATCACAGGAAGATTCATTTTGGTACGTGTTGAATAGCCCACGTGGTGTAAAAGTCCGCGTGAGCAATGACAACTCCAACAATTTTTCAATTATTAAGAGGACGACGAAGCGAGGAAACGGTTCCAATGCGATGTTTGTGGCCGTAAGTTCATGATGGAACGGAGTCTCAAAGATCACATGCGGTTAACTCACACCGGTACGGTTCTGTCTTACGTAAAGCGGTTTCTCTAACCACTCAGTAGAGAATGATGGCGACCTCTGGAACATAGCACAGCAGTCCGAGTTTCAGCTGAAGAGGATCGCACAATGTTCGACTGTGATATTTGCGGCCAGAGATTTGCCCATGAATGCTCGTTGGCTACACATAAAAAGAAACACAGTGGTGAGCCAAATATGATTATCGAAAAGTTAACATAAGTTTTCAGAAGACAGTAGCTTGGATTGCGATGTATGCGGGAAAAGGATGGGTACGAAAGTTTCTCTGGAACTTCATAAAAAGACGCATCTCGGTTAGTAAGATTATACCAGAAGAACGGTGCATGATGTTTCGAATATTTAGGTGAGGATCGGCCTCTTTACGAATGCGACAAGTGTGACAAAAAGTACGCTCATTTCGGCACTCTGAAGAATCATATGAACTTGCACCTGGGTTGGTGGAGCATCAGCTTTCTCAACATTTCTCAATGCCATCAGATGGGCTATTAGGAATAATGTCTCACGTTTTTCTCGTTTTCAGAAGATGATGATCCTCGGAAGAAGAAATTGCAATGTGACTTATGTGGGAAGCATTTTGTCACGAATAGAGTGCTCGCTCAACACAAGGACCTCGCTCATTCAGGTAAGTTTGAGATAGCGGAGGGGAATTGATTCAAAGAATTGAATCAGCTGCAGTGTTCAGACAAACGCGCCTTCAAATGTGACACATGTGGAAAGGCATTCAAGCAAATACATCATCTCAAGTCCCATGAACAAATGCATGCAGGTGGGCAACGTTAATGTTTTTTCTAATGGTGTGTATTGAAAAAATTCAGTTGACGAGAAAGAAAGGATGCCCTACGAATGTACAGTGTGCAACAAAAGATTCACCAAAATTCGTTCACTGGAAAAGCATCAGAAGAAAGCTCATTTGCGTATGTTGCTTCTTAGATTTGATTATTTATTTTATTTTATTCATTGAAGCCGATGACCAGAAGATTATTTACGAATGTGAAATATGCAAGCGTAAATTGACTAGCGAAAAGGGAAAAGAGGCGCATATGCTTTCCCATCTTCGTGAGTTTTTTTCGTTAATTATATATTGATAAAAATGTTACCTAATGTATTTCCAGCCGAAAACGACCCACGAAGGGATAAATTCAGATGCAAAGTCTGCGGCAAATTTGTGGCCGGTGACTCGTCAATGGCCTACCACAAGAAAACGCATCTGGGTATTCATTCCATTTTTAAATATGTTTTCAAATATATATCCTCAGTCCCCGAAAAGCATCGCCCGTACAAATGCAAGGAATGTGGTATATCTATTGTAACCGCAAGTGCGTTTAAGAGACACATGAATATGCATACGGGTAAGTAAGGATATGTTTTAAACAATGAGATTCTTCCAGTGTAGCCATTTATTTACATTTTTTTTCATTTGTTTCAGGAGACTATCCTTTGAGATGCGATATATGCAATCGAGGTTTCAATTTCAAGGATAGGCTTGCCGATCATTGTAAAAGGTTGCATAATTCTGGTCAGTTTTTTTTAATTTTTGTTTCAATACAAACTAAAATAAATTTCACAAAAAATACAAGCAATGCGTTGCAGAAGCCGAGGAAAGGCGTTCGAAGCTACCATTTAAATGCAAGGATTGTCCAAAATCTTTCAGTAGGATTGATGTACTCAAACTACATACGAACTACCATACCGGTGACTTAGAATTATGACTTATTTCATAGAATATAACAATACAAAAGAAAGATTTTCAGGAAACTTTCCGATAAAATGCGATATGTGCAATAAAGGATTCAATAAAGAAAGGGACCTAGTAAATCATTTCAAAATAACGCATAATTGTGGTCAGTGTATCGTGTTCTAATATCGTTCTCTCTTGAATTCTGTTTATTAGGGCACTAATCAATTTCTAAAGATCTCTGGAGTCATTCATCAATGTTCTTATCTCAGATTCTCTCCCAATGCCCATCAAATCCTACATCTGCCATACTAAAGCTGGTGGCAACCTGTTGACAAGTTATCTGAAAAATGTAAGTCTGACATCTCTGAGATTAGTTTTCGAATTTTCTCACTCGAATAAGCATTGAGAAGACATGCAATTTTTACAGAAATCTGGTGATAATGTTGTGCATGATGTCAGTGGAAGCGATCATGAAGAGTCGTCGGATGAGGAAGAATCCGATTGCGAGTCAGAGACTGATGAACATTCGGAAGAAGAGCCTGAAAGTGGCAATGATGGAGATGACGTTGAAGCCATCGGCAATTCCGAGACGATTGAGTAAACCGCATTAAGAATTATATAATGTTGTATGCGAAATCTTTCTCTAAATGAATAAACCAAGCATCATCATCATCAACCCATTCCCCATTCCCGCAGCTTGATGCAAAGTCAGTAGTGGCACTTCTCCAGTCAAAAGAGTGATGAAACTTACACTAATCAGCAAAAAAAAAAATGACCACAATCTTGCACCCACCTTTGAATCTGTTTTGAGTGAATAAACTTTGCAATGAATAGAAGAAGAATCCCACTGGGCCATCTTGCGAAATATCAGCATAAGCAACAAAAAGAGTCATAATCATCTTCGTGCGAAAACGCTCACTTCATCTTTACATAGACAGATATCCACTTTGATGTTTGCATCACACCTTTTCTCTCGCGCAGGCGATAAACTAATCTTGATCATTAGCATAGCAATTTTGTCCGGACATCTCTTCATTTCTCCATCGCAACCACCTACACATGGCAGGTCCTAACAAGAAGAAAAAACGCCTCTCTAAAACAAGGCAGAAGGTATATTTCCGTCACCTGTTTCATCAAATCTAGTATCGTTTAGGCAAAAAGTATTTTATCTTCCGAAGCACTCCTCGGAAATGTAACTCAGAAGTTTAACGATCTTATTGCTACCCTTAACGATGCCGACTCTCAGGTAAACCAAAGATACGTAAAGATTGCTTTCCAATCAATTATTCAGTCGGAAAGAAGTTCACTCAGCAAAGAACATCGCAACGCTCAGACTTCCAGCAGTGAAGAGTTCGTTTGGATTTTCAAAAAGATATTTTGTTAAATTATTCTTTCAGTGCGTTGCCTAATCTTGTCAGTGGTCTTTCGGAGGCTCTCGAAACCACCATTGAGTGGATTCAGCAGAAAGCGATTCGGCATAACGTCTGTGCGGCGAAGAAAGTGAGGTCAAATTATGGGGAATATACCAGCCCCTATTTCTCAGGAGAAATCATCGGGGGACGATGAATTGTTCAATGTATCAGATGTTGGAGAAGGGAATGTAAAGGACGACGTGAATAAAGATGACGACCTTTATGAGGACGATGATCATGATGGAAACATGCATGATGACAATGTTTCTAGTGATCAGGTATGATCGAATGAAAAAAATATCACCTCCATAGGTATTCAAAAATCACATTTCATTTCAGAGTTCCTTAGAAGCAGATTCAGATGATGAGAATTCATCCAATGCAATATCTGATGAAGATTCGCCTGAAGAAAAATATGATGAGGATAAGGTTCACGGAAAAGGCACTGCAAAGGCCGCCTTCAAATGCAACATCTGTGGAAAATGCTACATGAGAAACTCGAGTCTACGCGTTCACAAGAGAAGCCACTCAGGTGAGAGATTTGAGTATTTCATTTCTGTGCTCAAGTGTTGCAATTGGGACCGTACACTGTTGGAAACGCCTCTTTGTGATCAATAGTAAAAGAAAGGTTGTTCAGAGGACGAAAATACGAGAAAACCGTTCCGTTGTGATGCGTGTGGAAAGCGATTTGTCCAACGAGGAGCACTCACAGTACACAAGCGAACACATTTGTGTGAGTTGCATCTATAGATAACGAGTATTAACTTATATATTTCAGCTGATGCCGATCCTACAAAGAAACAGTTTGCCTGCAATTTCTGCGAACAGCGTTTCATTTGCAAAAGCCGTCTGAAAGTGCAGGAACGAACGCATTCAGGTGCTTTCCGATGTCTATTGCATTTTGGTTAAAACTCTCATATTCAAGGCGAGCGTCCCTACGAATGCGATCAATGCGGGAGTAGATTCAGCGCGAGTTCGACTCTTCGAATGCACAAGAGAACCCACATTCGTAGGCTGCTTTTCGCCAAATAAACAGTGTTTTTGCAGTTACAATGAATTGTTGCAGCAATTGACCATCCTTCCAAGCTCAAATTTCCATGTGAAGTCTGCGGGAAAATTTTCCTGTACAGAAGCGCGCTGGGAGCGCACAAGATGAGTCATACCGGTGAGTTCGGTAATATGCTCATACAGGTGAAGGTAAGGAATCTCAGTATTCAAGGCACTTGCGTCCTGAGGGAGCCCACTGCTAGGCCAGTGACTATGTTCATGATTATAAAGGTTTTTGGTCTGACTGTACCTAATCCTATTCTTCAGCCGGTAGCGAACTAGAGTGTGGTGTGTGCAGCAAACGATTCGGAAAGAAATCGAGTCTCGAAGAACATAAGAAAAAGCATATCGGTGAGTTCTATCACATAATTCTATGGATTAAAGGTTGAAGTGAAGAAGGAGAAAGAGGATATACAATAACCGGGATTGTTGACCCAATTTCCGGGATTGTGCAAGAGACTTTCTCCCAAAGGATAATGGCCATCCGACTTTTTCCACCCCTCCGTACTACAACCTCTATTTTGAATGCAAGGTTTGGGAACACGTGTTTAGGAACTCAAAAAAAATTTTTGCGGTCATTTTAGGGATAAGTTTTCGAACGTTTAGAAACTTTTTTGTAAGGGTTCCTAAAGGCGAATTCCTAAACGTCCCATCACCACTACAATCACTTACAAATCAGACGACGAAGAGGCTCGGCTTCCGCACAAATGTGACAAGTGTGGGAGAAGATTCGGCGCGCTGAAGACACTCGAAGGGCACATGAACACGCATCTGGGTTAGTTGATGAAATTATTTTAATTAATTCCTCACCTGTGATAATCAACAACAAAAATCTCACATCGCATAGCTTTCTCTCCAAGCGAAGTTGATTCTGTTCCAATTTGAAACGACATATCTTTGAGGAATTGGTTACTCGGAGATGGAGGCTAGACTCCAAATATAATCACTTTGCAGAAGACGATGATCCTCTGAAGAAAGAACTCGAATGCGACATTTGCGGAAAGTTCATCGCAGGAAAGCGTTCCCTTATCATGCACAAGAAAATTCATTCTGGTTAAGTTTGCTTCAAACTTTTGATGAAAGCATTGACAATTTTAATGACAGAATTGTAACATTCTAATATTCACAGATACAATGCCTTTCCACTGCTCTGAATGCGGAAAGGGGTTTCGAACTCGAGCAAATTTAAGTCGACACACAAGAAGTCATGCTGGTAAGTTATATTTCAGTTTCTCGTAACCAAAGTAAAATTAAAAATGGACAAATTATTCAAGAATCCCTAGATTCCAGAAAATATTAAATCACTATCAAATGTTCTATCTCAGACGACGAGATAGTAAGATGTCCCTACGAGTGCAATCACTGTGGCAAACGATTCACTTCGTCGGCTCAGAAGGAAAAACATGAGAATGCGCACTTGCGTACGATTTCTGTATTAACATTCGAATTTCAAAAAGTGCATTATAGCCAAAGAGAAGAGAGAGATTTACGAATGCGGCATTTGCGGCAAGCAGTTGACAACCAAAAACGCGATGGAAGCCCACGCTCTCTCGCATCTTTGTGGGTTCACATTCGTTGGTCGACAAAATTCTCCTCATTTACGCGCCCATATATTTTTATTTCTTGATTCTGTAGTGAAAATTGCGAAGTTTTTCAGCGGATGGCGACCCTCGCAAGGACAAATTCAAATGTGCAGTTTGCGGGCTGTTTCTCGCTGGATATGCGTCACTAAGCGCACATAAAAAGTTGCACATGGGTAAGTTGTTCGAAGGCTAACGAAAAAACTGTTGATAATGGGTAAAACCAGATGCCGATTCGAAGACTTTGTTCAAGTGCGACGTGTGTGGTGTCGTCCTAAACAGCGCCCATTATTTGCGAGTGCATATGAATTGTCATACAGGCGAGTCAAGGGACAAGCAGAACACTTTTCACAAAGAATTTCAGGCAACTTTCCCTTTCGATGCGAAATTTGCAATAAGGGCTACAACCACAAACAACAGTTCGACAAGCACATTGAGAATCACGAGAAATTCGATTCCGGTCAGGATATTGCTCACAATCCATTATAATCGGTTTTATTTCCCTGATTTGCTCCGAATTTCAGTCAAGAAATTTGGCTGTGATGTTTGCAACAAGAAGTTTATCTCTAAAATTGGACTGGACAACCACAAAATATCACATCTCGGTAAATTGCAAGCAACAAAAATTCAATGAATTGAATAATTTCCTATAGATGACGCAAATCCGCTCAAGAAAAGATGCACGTGCACTGTTTGCGGGAAGATTCTCTCCTCGACTTCAGCTCTTGCAGCGCACAAGAAAAAGCATTCGAGTCAGTTTACATTATCTTCTATTTCAGGTGAGAACCTGTTATTTGTAATGGAAATATTTCTAGAACCAGAGAAATCTACAACCGGAAAAGAGCAGAGCGATATTGGAGCGAGCAAGGTGAATACATGAATTCAGCTCAATGAATACACGGAGCCATTGCAGAAAGCTAGGCGAGTTAAGAGAAGAAAAGAGGCGGAGGATGACGATGAGAGTGAAGTTGGAGCATGGTCTGTAGTGTCCGGCACCCGGATGCAATGCGGTGGACGGACACAGAGGGAATTCACTTGACTTGGGGTTTATCGATACGAGAATAGAAGAGGCACGATACGGTCGCAGGTTACAAAAGAGAAGAATCAATACGGTCGCAGGTTACAAGAGAGGGGAAGAAATACGGTAGCAGTAGCAGTAGTTCGCGGGTACACGTCGAGACTGCCTCGACTCCTCTACGCACCGGCGCTTAGCTCCAAGGAATCAAGTTTGGGATGATCCTCAGAGAAGCACGAGTGCGGAAAGAAGTTGGTTCAGGCAGTGGGTTTGGTTTCGACGGTGAAGAGTGAACCTAGCGGGGGCTTAAATAGCAACAGGATGGGGCGGAGCAATGGGGAAAGAGGGGTCATAGAACATGCGAAATGGAGAGGGTGCAACTCCGACCGACGATAGATAGTGTGGTCAGGAGAGAGGGAGAGAGAGTATGTGGATACGAGAGGGCGAACAAGTTAGCGTGTGCTCTAGAGAGCGTGGTAATCGAGAGAGCCGAATGGGCAAGCATAGAGTGTATGGGATCTGAGGGGAGTGCGAGGGGGGAAAACAGGAGCATTCTGGTGCTTAGTCAGCATATTGAGATGGGATAGAGCTGATAAGACGCAAATCTAGGGAAGAAATAGCTAGATATCTAGTTACAATTCGATCTATGATCTACTACCAGCCAAAATGAACAATCGAACGAGAATGGGCGTAGTGAACAGCCCTCTTGAGGATATCTCCCGTCGTGCGGACACGACATGGTCCGATGACGAGGAATCAGACTCTAACAATGAAGAGGATGAAGAAGAAGTTGAAGATGAGCGTGATAATGAGGAAGAATCAGAGTCTGATGAAGGAAAAGACCCCGAGAATGCTATCGACGAAGATTCGACTAGCAATGAATTTGATACGACTAGCAATGAATTTGACAATTGATCAAACCATCACCACTATTTGTATGCATGAAAACGTCTTTCTGTGCGAATGAATACATAATTCAGCATCAAACGGTCATCAGCTTGGTGCAAACGCGATGTTTCTTCTGGAACTTCTTTCACTTTTTTTCTAGTTTACCATATTCGCACCTTCGCGAGACATTTCGGTCACCACTTTGCATCCATTCCCCTGTTCTCTTTATTCGCGCGCGTTTCATTCTCTCCTCTCTCATAAACTCCCCTGCCTTCACTCTCCTATCTCCTTGCTCGATCTTACCTTGGCGACTCTTTGCCGTCTTTATTGCTCCCGCGCGATGTATTCTCTGTTCCAATCGCCTTGACTTTCGCTTGGTTTGACTTGAATTTGGACTTCAAAGAAAGTTCATTCTCTGCCAGTTGCATTCAACGTCTCTCTTCACATTCGACAAAACAACTCGCTTGACTTCACCATAGAATTGCTCAGAACGCAATGGAAGAGTCGAACAGAAAGGCAAAACTCAGTTCGGGAGTTCGGAAGGTATCGGTTCATTGTTGTTCCGTAAAATCTGATTTTTCTCAGGGACATAATCTTTCATTGTCGGATCCACTCGAAAACGTCGCTAGGAAATGCGCTGACCTATTGGAAATACTGAAAGAAAATGGCGCAGTTCCAGAAGTGAGGTCATCCTTAATGCTTACCTAAACCTCCGTTTATGCAGAAATTAAATGTCACGGGAGCCACAGTGTCGAACGAACGCAGTTACGTGAAGGATACTGACCAGAGAGGGTGATGCTTATATTTTTCTTCTGAATATCGTTAGCATCGAGACGTTAAAACACGAATAATTGATTCAGGAGTGAACCGATCCGTGGAATGGCGCATAATCTTGCTGATTCCCTCGAGGTCACAATGGGATGGATTAAACAAAGGGATAATACTACGACAAATTCGCCCAAAACAGAGAAGGTACGTAGTAGCTAGTCTTCACTTATAATAACGTTGAGCGAATTAGAGCAAATATAGTTACATTGATGCAAACTTTAAAAACACTGACTGAGAGATATTCAATTCAGAAATCTCGAAGATCTGTCGTTATCAAGAAGAAAGAGAAGGATGTAGATGAAGAAGAAAATTTGACTGTTACCAGTAAATGTATATCTGGTCCGGGCAGAATCTTCGAATGTGATATCTGCAATAAAGTATTGTCGAGAGAAGGTCACCTACACGATCACATGAGGACCCACTTAGGTGAGCAATTTCATCTTCATCTTATTGGATTACGACGTGATGTAACGGGGGATGAGTAAAAATAGGACCTGAAATATTAAATGTGTATTCTGTAGAAGACAAAGAAGCAAGGAACCCATACCAATGTGACAAATGTGGCCATCGATTCTCGCATAACCATTCCCTTACAGCACACAAGAAGCTTCGTATGTTTCATCAAAATTTTATTTAATTGATGTTTTTGTAAACGTATGTTTCAGCTGATGCTTGCAGAAAAATTCTGGAAAAGAAAAATCCAGCACGTCTGCAATGTGATATCTGTTTTAAATTCTACAGCAGTAAAATGTATCTCCATGATCACAAGAGGCTGCATTTGGGTGAGTTCACATTCATTCGGAAGTATTGGATATGTCTATGCTTCATGGCATACATAATTAAAAATTACAATGCTTTCTTCAGACGACTTAGAGGCCAGAAAGCCATTTCAATGCGAGAAATGTGACAAACGATTCACCCAGAAATGTCAACTCCAAGCGCACGAGCCAACTCATATTTGTGAGAGACTAATACAAATTTTCTAATCGAATGAACATTTTTTCCAGCCAAAGATGACCCATCAAAGATAACTTTCGATTGTGACGTTTGTGACAAGAGATTCACTACGAAAAGTTGGCTTAATACTCACAAGAAAACTCATTACGGTATTGGGAAGAGTGGTTTTTCGCGAAACACTCGATCGATTTCAGAGGATGTGGAAAAATATATGCCATTCAAGTGTGATGAATGCGATTCCCGATTCGTTCGTGCGCAAAAACTGGAACATCATAAGCGAACTCATATGTGTCAGTATTTACTCTGAAATATAACTCATTTTTCGAAATTATAGCTGCCGATGATCCGCGAAGGAAGAAAATCGAGTGTAAAGTGTGCGGCCGATTTTTTAACCAAAATATGATGAGTTATCACAAGAAAACTCATAAAGGTGTGGTTCCCTCCCTCTGAGAACTGTTGTGATACATCACAAAATCTTAAATAACCTTCAGAATCCGTCGAAGAAAGCCGCCCATATGCATGCGAGTGTGGCAAAAGATATCGTTCTTTATGCGCGCTCCAGCAACACAAGGAGAGACATTTACGTAAGCACTGGCTGTTAATTGTTCACTGCACATTGTCAATACATATCAGTAGTATTACTGCAGACTATCGGCGACAATTGTCGCCAATAGACCGCAGCATATTTTTTTCCCTTGCCCATTCATTTCGCCGTCAGCGGTTTGATCTTTAAACTTTGATCGAAAATTCATTCGCTCCACTCAATGATATCACCGCAAAAAAATAAAAAAAATTTCATCTACCCGTTTAATTTTAATTTCCCCCCTTTCCGTTTTCGATCCCGTACTTTTTCTTCCTTTCTTTTCTGCGCTGAGGCACCATTTTTCCGAACACCAATTAATCTTGTCTGCTTTCAACCGTCTTACTTGACATATTTAGAACAGCAATCAATCAACCTGTTAGTTTTCTTCCACTTGGTCAACTTTTCGGTTTTTCTTGATCTTTGAACTTTGGCAGATGACAAGCCAAACTTTTTTCATCTCCCCTTTTCCCTATCTTCTTTCGTGCGAGCTTATCACAACTTTCAATCATGGGCTCTTTGCCCCGCTCACTTTCACTTTCTTACCTTTTCTTACTAGCATTTCTGCCCATATAGCAAATTTTAAAATCAGAAAACATACTTAAATGAGCGAATTAGCCCGTTAGTTCATTCGATCTGTCTATACTCATTGTGACTTGCGGGCCATGTCCTCACTCTGCTCCATTTGTCAGATTCAAGTTGATGATGTTTCCAAGCATATGTCTGAAACGCATTCAAATCTATTCTGCACCAAATGTAATCGCTACTTCTCGTCGGCATTTTCTCGCAGGCGGCATGAACAGAAGATGCATACATCGGCCGTTCAACAAATCGAGGAAACGACCGATAGCAAGTTGATCTGCAACATTGAAGTTTATAGATGTCCTATTAAGGGAACTATTTCAGTACAATTGCAGTAATCAGACTACGATGTAGCATTATTGCTGATGAGATTTCCATATTGTTTACCTTTTTTTTTGTATTTTCAAAATTAGATAAATATTTACCGCTCTTATGAAGCTCATTACATAAAATGAACGAAATGGCATCACACAATTTCAAGTCCATCGTTGATTTAGCTTACATTTTTTGCGAAAATTGATGCAGTATAGCAAGCAATTAGACGCCATTCGTATTGACGGGCATGCATACGCATTGACAGACTTGCATACGCATTGACGGGCATGCATACGCATTGACAGACTTGCATAGGCATTGACGGGCATGCATACGCATTGACAGACTTGCATACGCATTGACGGGCATGCATACGCATTGACGGGCATGCATAGGCATTGACGGGCATGCATACGCATTGACAGACTTGCATAGGCATTGACGGGCATGCATACGCATTGACAGACTTGCATACGCATTGACGGGCATTTTATTTTTTTGCGGTGATATCATTGAGTGGAGCGAATGAATTATCGATCAAAGTTTAAAGATCAAACCGCTGACGGCGAAATGAATGGGCAAGGGAAAAAAATATGCTGCGGTCTATTGGCGACAATTGTCGCCGATAGTCTGCAGTAATACTACTCATATCCATTGAACTTAGCTTTAATTTTAATGATATGAAAAGTTTTTTTTAAAAACTTATTTAAAGATTTGCATTTCAGTAGATGAGAACGGCGCAATCCTGCGACCATATCCATGTGATGTGTGCGGTAAACGATTCCGATCCACTAGGGATGTGAAAGTGCACAAACGAAATCATCTCAGTAAGTCATAGCTGATATGTGATGCAAACGAGAATTTTCTTTGATTGAGTTTATCATGAACATTTTTGATTAAGGTGACGAAGAAAGACTGCTTTTCGAATGCGATCAGTGTGACAAGAAGTACCCAAATGCAACCAAACTCGATATGCATATGATATGCCATTTTCGTTAGTTTTTTTTCTAAATTCTTTTTTTCACCAACAATCGGTAGAACAAAAACAAAGCAGCACATGCATATGTTTTCATTTCAAAGCAAAACCATTTTAAAAACTTTTTGAGATTATTGATTTCCAGCTGCGAATGATCCTCGCAGAAGGAGATTTGTATGTGATATATGCGGAAAAGGTTACGGCATCAAAAGTAGTCTCCAGTATCACAAGAAAATGCATCTGGGTGAGTTTACAATTTTTCGTTACGGTTTCTTTGCTTCCAATGCATACTTTGAAGTCATTTATCGAACGGATTTCATTAAATTGGTAGACCATCACTTACCATTTAGCCGTGGTTCTCCTACTAATAACTTTCGATATTTTACATTCAGCCAAAAACGATCCGGAATACGTAGCGAAGAAGCAACCTGTCGATTGTGAGAAGTGCGGTCGAACATTCACAAACATTGGCTTCCTGAAGCTTCATAGACTAATGAAAGTGCCTTGTGATTCCACAGAGAAGGTTGGTTTTAAGACCTTATACTGCTTTTACCTTCGGGAGCGTTGAAAGCTAATCGATATTTTCATTTTTGTTGTGGTAATTTCAGCGCAATCGTCGTTCTCGTTTGGATAAGGAAGGAACTAATGAAGAAGAATCAATCAATGAAATCGAGAGGAACAATGGGGGTAATGAGGAAGAAGAGATTTCCGAAAGAGAGGTCGACGAATATAGACCCTCAACAAGCAAACCGTGATACGGAGCAAACGTTTTTAAGAATATGTGCATCGAAGTCCGATATTTTCTCTTTATCATTATAGCGCATGGACAGAGGATAAACACCATTTCCATTGCTGATATCTTTTTAATCGAACGTGATGATGAATATTTGAAGCCAAGTTGAGCAAAAAAGGGGAAAAATGTGAAGTGAAAAGTCTGGGCGAAGAGGAACTAGCCTCAGCATTGCATGTGTTTCGTATTGAATGAAATGCTGAAAAAAACACACATTACTGGCACCGTAACATCATCAACTTTCCTCAATGAAGCGAGGATGCCCCGGCTTCTGCTTGACGTATTCCAAACTTTGCCTTGCTTGTTGTTCTCAGGCACATCTGGCACAGCTGGCGGCAGTGCGCATTCTCTTTATCTCTCAATCCTCTTCTCCCCTCCCCTCCCCTCGCTCGCAGAGGGTGTAATACTCCCTGTCCTGGGAGTGATGGATTAGACCCGGATGACCCCTCTCTTGCTTCTGCTTTTGAGATCCTTCGGCATTCGTTTTTGCGACTGCCATTGACCACAATTTTGCCCAATTATGTCTCCTTCGAAATCGCATCGAGTTATACTAGTCGGATATTGCTGTTGTCTCGCTTGTCCAACGCGTCCTTCGTACCTTTCTTTTTCCTATTTTTACAGGAAAATGACTCATGCAGGCAGACAAAAGAGCGATTCTAGAAAGCAGGTTTGAGATTCCAGATAACTTCTCTAGATCTAATTAACTTTTCATTCGTTCTTTCCGGATCGGATTTTCCGAAAAAAACGGTATTTTCGATGCATTTTTCTCTAATTGATGTCGTAACCCTACTTGGTACCATTCAGGCAACAAGCCGCGTATCCTCAGACGATCGCCGAGAAGTCACGCGGAGGTTCATCGAACTATTGGAGGTGTTGAAAGGCAGTGGCGCCGATCCTGAGGTTAGTTGATGGTTCGTATATTATTAAAAGCTATATTTTAGAAACTGGGCACTGTAAGACCTTCACAATCGAAATCACGCAGCAGAGCTCAACAGCAAGAGAAGATGAGGCATGATTTTCACCCATTTCATTTGAGAAAATGCCAATCTTAGGACCGAACCAGCGCTTGATTTGACGAAAAATATATCGGGAGCGTTAGAGGCCACTATGCAATGGATTGAACAGAGGGAAAAGGTTCGAACTAATCTCGCGGCTGCGAAGAAGGTGAGCAATGAAAATGAGATCCCACGACGTCTAGTTGAACTTACAAGACCGTGATAATTTTTAAATGTAAATTTAAATGTATAATAATTGTTAAAACATAATAATAATTTATCTGATCCGACGAGATCGAAAGTTACATAGAAATTGCTTATTTGTTGAGAAATTTGAATGGACTGTTGTTCAATGTTTTGGATGAAAACGAAAAGGATATAAATAAAAACTCAGAGGTTGGCTCGATCATTGAATAGCAGAACATTAGACGGGAATAATTCTAGTGATAATGAGAGCGAAGATTGTTCTGAATCCCAAAGTAATGATGAAGATTTCGAAGATGTTATTTCAAGAAAAATTGTAAAAAGAAGACATCGACGAGCTTCCAATGCGAAATCTGCAACAAGCAGTTCAAGTCGAATGAAGGCTTGAAAGCACACAAGCTTCGCCATCTTAGTGAGTTATTGATGATTTGAACCAAATTGAACATTCAAATATCCTTGTAAATATCCAATTCGGCTTTTTTTGCAGTGGACGAACAGACCAGAAGGCCGTTCAAATGCCTAAATTGTGGACGAAGATTTGGCCAGAAATCATCCCTTAAATTGCACTGGAACGACAACATTCCTTGCAAGGGCAATATTGCGAGAGGTCTGATGAAGAAGAAGTCAAGCAATCTGCAGTGTGATATCTGCGACAAATACTTCGGTCGGATAGATCACTTGCGAATGCACAAGAGGAAGCATTCGAGTAAGTAGAACAGTTTCGACAATCAATGCGATTTTGCTCTTTCAATCATCTGCAATCAAGTGTTTTAAACCAGAACATTAACTTTAATGTTGTATGATCATTGTGATGAGGATAGATGATGTTCAGAAGATGAGTCCGAAAGGAAGCCGTATCAATGCGAGGAGTGTGGGCGACGGTTCGCCGTGAAACACAATCTGCGTGATCACATGAGAATCGCTCATCTCCGTTGGTTTCCTATTGTTTTTAGCTCAAAACAAGTCGTCATTAGAATCAAAAAAGCATTTTAGCTGACGATGACCCTCAGAAGGTCAGATATGAATGTGAAGTATGTGGTCAGAGTTTCGCCTATGCCAGCTCACTCCCGACGCATATGAAGACACATACTGGTGAGTTCATCAAAATACTGTCACTTGTGGAGTTCCCCGGAAGAATTTTCACTCGCTCATTCTCTCATTCCAAATGAGATATTCCCAAGCACAGGAGTGGTGGTCGGGGAAGATGGTGGATAGACAATCTTTAGGTCAACTCTACAAGGAACAAAATATTCACATGAAATGATCGTTAGGTTGTCAAATAACGAGACGTACTTTTCAGCTGACAGTGGTTTGGATTGCAACGTCTGCGGCAAGAAGCTAGCAACGAAGATTTCGCTGGCAGTTCACAAAAAGAGGCATCTAGGTAAACTTTCTGCTAAACTTTAGCAGTATACGCTCGTATTGCAGATGATGATGCCAGACTCGTGTATAAATGTGAGAAGTGCGACCGACGATTCGCTCATCTCAGTACGCTCACGAAGCACAACAACTTGCATCTAGGTTAGTTGCTATTTTCGTAGAATTAACATCTGAGACACAGCGAACAGTGACTTTTATATATGCGACCCAATAGACCGAAACGTCCAACCGCGAGCTCTTTAGGAATCTAGCATTATAATCTATTCCAAGTTTTATGTTCATTTCTGTTCCATCTGTAACCTTTGTTTCACTTCAGTGTCTCTATTAGGGTTGGCAATTTGTGTCCAAATCGTGGTCTGAGATTTTCATTGTCCGAAAATTCTCGGACAGCGCGGTGTCTCAGACAATGAATGGTCTGAAAATCTCGGACCACAGTGTGTCTCAGACCACATGTGGTCTGAACCTTGAGGACGTCACAAAAGAGCCGTTTTTTCGACGTTATGCAGTTCATGTGCCATTAATTTGTCACGTAATGTTTTTGGAAGCCAAGCGCATGGTGCATGCGATTCTTGATGACGCGAAGACATTTGGCCTATCAATGAGCTCAGATCTGCACCAAAGCGGTTCACCTTCGCTATAGTCAGTCAGACAATTGTCTAAATAGCATGAGCCAAGCAAAACTCAAATCCGCATAGTTATAATGTGAAATTCTTCAGTCACATGGCAAATTTAACATGTGCCAGATTAGCTTTAACGTGTGTGAATACTAATCAGATTGACTAGCTATTCGTATCGGTATCATTTCGAAATAAAATATCATGAATTTGGGCTTCTAAACACTTGTGGAAAGTTTCAGACCACATGTGGTCTGAACTTTTTCCTCCCCTCTCATTCTCGGACCACTAATTGTCCGAGTTAGAATGATAATTCTCATTTCGGACTCATTCCTGTCCGAGCGCGCGCAAAGGAAGTGGTCTACTCAGACACAAACTGCCAACCCCCTCTCTATTATAAATATTTTTTCAGACGAAAACGACCCTCGAAAGAAGGAGTTGCAGTGTGATATCTGTGGAAAATTTTTGGTTACGAAACAAGCTCTTGCTGAGCACAAGAAATTACATCTAGGTCGGTTTCGGATTTTTTTCTTCTCAGTGATTGATTCAACTATTGTAGATGAAGAAAACCGACCGTTCAATTGTGGCAAGTGTGGGAAGGCATTCAAACGCTTAGTTCATCTCAAGCAGCACATCATTATTCACGCTGGTGAGCATTCTCGACATTTATACCTCAAAGACTCGAAGAAATTACTAACAGACTTGAATTTGTAGATAATGAACAAGAGAGGAAACCCTTTCAATGCAATTTGTGCAATAAACGATTCGCTAAAATACAATCACTGAAAAGGCATAAGAAAATCCATTTGCGTAAGTTGGATCGATCTTCCTTTATTCACTCCCGATGCTCTTTAGCCGATGACGAAAAGGAGGTCTACGAATGTGAAATATGCAAGAAGATGTTGACTACTAAATTGGGGATGGATACACATGCTCTTTCTCATCTGCGTGAGTTATTTTTTTAAACGGCATAACGGGTATTTTTCGCATTTTCTGACAGATTTGTTTAGCACGAACAGAAAGTTTTTGAGGGACCAAGGCAACCGTGGTCAATAATTTTGAAAACTTCAGCGGAGGATGATCCACGAAAGGCCAAGTTCAAATGCAAAATATGCGGCAAATTTGTCGCTGGAGCATCAGCGATGGTCTATCACAAGAGAACTCATCTGAGTAGGTTGAACATTTATCGCAAAATGTGAATCAATGAAAAAAACAATTATTTCAAATTTATTGTGAACGTTCACAACGTTTCAGATATCAAGCTGCAAGGAACATTCAAGTGTGATGAATGTGGAAAAACATTTGTTTCATCACGTCATCTCAATGAGCACATGAATAAGCATTCCGGTGATATTTTATGAAGCAATAATCACTTAGAACTGTTTTAGGGAACTATCCTCTGAAATGTGAAATATGCACGAGAGGGTTCAATACTGCCCGAAAACTTGCTGATCACTGCCAACGAATGCACAATAAAGGTTAATGATTTTTCGGTACTCTTCAAAGTAGTTCACTAACTTGAACGAATGGATTGACTGATGTGTTACAAATTTGCACACATTCTCCGTATTTTTAGCTGCCGAAGACAGACGACATGTAAAATGTAAGGAATGTGGAACTGGATTTACTACGGAACGAGCACTCAAACGGCACATGAGATTCCATACTGGTGCGGTGTCCATTATATATTTTCAATTTCTTGTTTCAATTTCTTTAGGAATTTTCCCGATGAATTGCGACATTTGCAATAAAGGCTTCAATAAGGAACGCGATCTGGTAATTCATTTCAAGAGGATGCATCATTGCGGTTTGTCTATTTTGAACTTGTCTTGAAGGAATGCTCGATATAGTATCAGTAAATCGAATGACAAACGCGGTCAACAAGGTGTTCTCATTACAGATTCCCTTCCTAGACCCGTCGAATACTATTTGTGTTCCACTAAAGCCAGTTCGAAAAAGGTACAGGAGAGTGTGCATTGACTCCTTGAAAGATTGTAGTCATCTCCATAACCTTGTTCATTTTATTTTGCTCAGGGATCTCGAGTAGTGCGGGATAATCAAGTATGGGAAGAAGAAGGAAATGCAGAAGAGGAAAGTGTTCGAGGAGCGTGGTCGGTCGATGAAGAATCGGAAGAAGAGTCTGAGAGTAACAGCGATGAAGATTAAAGCAATAGAGAAGAATAAGAAGTTTGAACAAAAGAAATATGAAAAGATTTAAAATGTTTGATTTATGAATAAACTTGTCATCGTATCTCGGCTAGGTGCAATGGCAAAATGCCTACTGGCACTTCTCTCAGACAATCTTTCCCATTCGACCCCCATTCGCACCTCCTCCAAATATCATCTTCTTCTCTATCCACCCATGCCACATTTAGCGCCCTGCTCCCTGAATTCACGCGCATTCACTCTCCACTCTTTCTCAATCTCTCTCTCCTTTCTCCCTGTCCGATCTTTCCTTGGCGACTCTTTCACGCCTTTATTGCTCCCACGCGACCGATCGAATCGCCTTGACTCGTGACTTTCACTCAATTTGACTGAAACAGTTTGATTCAATTTGTCAAAGACCCTACTCATTATTCATTCGTAACCAGTCACGTTGTCCAGCCTCTTATTATTCGAGCACTGGTGAGATTGAACAACAATCTTCTTGACTTGGCTTCTCTTCATCAGACATAATGGTGAACTCGAGTGAGAAGGCAACGCTCAGCTCCGGAGTTCGGGAGAAGGTATCCGACTATTGTTGTTCTATCTGCATTGATTCTTCTCAGGCATTCACGATTTCATCGTCCGACCCACTCGGAAATGTTGCGAGGAAATACGCCGATCTTTTGAAAATACTGAGACGCGGAGATCCGGATTCAGAGGTAATTATGTTGCATGTTTGTCCGAAGCTGTAACTATTCAGAGTGCACTGCCGAACGAAATCAGTGATGTAAAAAACCGTTTGCAAAGAGGGTGAGGCCTTTATATCTCCTTTAAAACCTGTGTTTCCGTTTTTTTTAATTATAAAGACATTGTTCAGGAGTGAACCGATCCGTGGACTGGCTCAAATAATTTCTAATGTTCTCGAAGATACACTTGAATGGATTGAACAAAGAGATAATACTCGGAAAACTCTGCCCAAAACAGAGGAGGTTCACAGTCAAAAGTTCCTTTTTACACCATGTGCGCTTCTTTCAGGTCTCTGACAATGAGTTGTTTGAAGTGTCTGATTATGGTGAGGAACCACGTGTAGTGAAAGCGCCGATATTACGACGTCGCAAGAACGATATGTCGGGAAATAGACAATGTGATGTGTGCAAAAAGGTCTTCAAGAGAGGGTCTTCTCTACGCATTCATAAGCGAACTCATTTGAGTGAGTAATTTGCTCTCCGGGTCTCACAAAACCAACGTTTTTCAGGAGACGAAACGGCAAGAAAACCGTTTGCATGCGATGTTTGTGGGCGCCGTTATTCAGAGAAGAAATGTCTCAAAGACCACATCCGCTCTCATCTGAGTGAGTGTTTTACTTATTTTTTCCTCAGAATAAATGCCAAAATTGCAGCTAGTGAAGACCCGAAGGCCAGGTTTGACTGCGACGTCTGTAGACAGAGTTTCGCTTGGAGAAAATCCCTGAATATGCATAAAATGAAGCACAACGGTAACTTCACAAAAATTATATTCTATTATATCTTAATGTATTTTTCAGCCGAAACTTGTTTTGACTGTGATGTTTGTGGCAAGATTTTGGCTACTAAGATATCTCTGGAACTGCATAAGACGACGCATTTAGGTGAGTGAGCACGAAAGTTTGAGAGATATTTAATTGAATCCTCTACTAAGACGACGAATCGAGACTTCTGCATACATGTGAGAAGTGCGATCGTCGATTCCCTTCTGAACAATATCTCCAGAAACATATGAATACTCATCTGGGTTTGAATAATCCAAATTTAAAAGAAAAAAACATGTTTTCTCAGATGATAATGATCCGCGAAAACAGGAATTTCGATGCGATATTTGCGAAAAATTCTTTATCGACAAAAACGTCCTCTCAAAACACAAAGAGCTGCATTTGGGTCAGTTTTTCTCCTTTTATTTTTTTTTGTTGATTGTGAAATTGTGTTTTCGTTTTTAGATGAAGAGAAACGCCCCTACAAATGTGACAAATGCGAAATCGCATTCAAACGATCACACCATCTCGTCCATCATGCTAAAAGCCATGCTTGTAAGCACTCTAGATATCCTCGAAGGAATGAAAAGGCCTCTATTAACAATTGATGCAACTCTAATTGCAGCTGATGAGTCAGAGAGGAAGCCCTTCAAATGTAATGCATGTGGAAAGAGATTCACCACCGCTGGCTATTTGCGCAAGCACAAGAACATGTGCGATCTTACGCGTAAGTTTCATTAAGAGAGCACTTTAAATCTACTTTGTTTGATTGAGAGATTCATCTGCATAACATTACATTCCAGCCGAAAGCGAGAAGGAGACTTACGAATGCGATATTTGCCACAAGACATTTCCATTCCAATTGAGATTGGATAACCACAAACTTTCTCATATGGGTGAGTAGTTTTTTATTAGAATACCAATCATTAAATTTATTCAGATGATAATGATCCCCGGAAGGATAAACTGAAGTGTGGAATCTGTGGAAAATTATTCGCTGGATTATCATCACTCATCTACCACAGAACAACACACTTGGGTAAGTTCTTGATTGTTTTTTATTGTTATTATACAATTTTCTAACAAGTGACACTTGAAAAAAATTCCATTCTGCAGACGCTGAGACACAACGAGCTTACAAGTGCCAGGAATGTGGGAAAGGTTTCACTGCCCCGTCTTCTCTCAAAATGCACATGAATTACCACACAGGTGATTATTTTAGTTCTGTTTTGATTTACAGAGCAAAAACTTTTTGAGTTTTCAGGAAACTTCCCTTTGAAATGTAAAATATGCGATAGAGGTTTCAATGATAAGAAAGATCTCACTAAGCATTTGAAATCTCATGAAAGACTAGAAAATGGTGAGTTCATTGAATTATGAGATTTTTGATTGTTCTATCTGACTAACTCTAAGGGTATTTTCAGCCAAGTTTGAATGCGAAGTATGCAAAGAGAAATTCATCGCAAAGTCGGGACTTGAAACTCACAAACTCTCTCATCTCGGTAAGCTTTATCTTGCGAGGATGGATGATTGTTAACGAGTTTCAGATGAGAATGACCCGCGCAAGTACCAATTCAAGTGTAATATATGTGAGCGGGTTCTTTCCTGCAGCTCCGCACTCGGTAGACACAACAAGACGAAGCATCCCGGTTCGTCAGATTTTTCTGCTATAAGCTGAAAGTAATTTACGGATGTACTGAATAATTATTAAGATTCTCATTACCATTTAAGGTTCTCTTCACCCTGTATCTGCTGTTACATCGCATAAATTCAATGATGTTCAGATCAAGAATGAGGTAAACTGTATGAATATACGATAGGTTTAAGTGTTCTGATTGAGGGA
Organism: Pristionchus japonicus; assembly: GCA_900490845.1. Lineage (NCBI taxonomy): Eukaryota > Metazoa > Nematoda > Chromadorea > Rhabditida > Neodiplogasteridae > Pristionchus > Pristionchus japonicus. The sequence continues at coordinate 434,682 of LS492907.1, forward strand.
AATCTTATGAATTGCTATCATTCAGAGAGCATCAAATTTCCAAAAACGAGAGATTCTGGAGGGAGACGAGAATTGCCAAGAAGCATCGTTTGAAGGCCATGGAAATGCGAGTGACAGCGACGAAGTTAAGCCATCGATAAGCAAGGATGCTGCTCCCTGATCAATTCCGACGAATCATTCCCCAGCCGAGAACTTACATTTATTATCATCACAATGAAAAAAACCAATAAACTGAATAACGTATTGAACTCTGTTTATTGAACTTCTGAGAACAGTGAAAAATCTCGGATTGCAAAGTGCAATCTCGGATTGCAAAGTGTTCTTTGTGGATAACACTGTAGTTCAAGAGCACGATGCTTTGAGCGTAAGCAATCCATACGGTGCGTCCTGCTGCAGGAGGAACCACTCGCCCGCCCAGCAAGTGAGGGTGCTCTGCGAGCTCGCGATCTGCGAATTAGGGTATAGAAACGGTGTTTTAGGGCTAGGGATTGTCCGAATACATACAATGTTCGCCCATGACGAGACCTTGTTTGGCTTCTTATCCCACACTGTCCTGAAGGAAAATAATTGACAGTGAATATCGAAACATGTCACTCACGAAATGCTCATCGCCGTATTCGCGCAAGTGGTTGGTCCATTGGTGATGGCAGGATAGGCGCCCTCGCTTGCCGGCGGAAGATCGGCACAGGGGCACTTGGCGGGGTCTGCAATGGCCTCATAAATGTACCATTGTGGTCCTATTTCACCTGCGATTCCGCATACTGCAGCAACAAAAGCCACGCATTGCTGTCCCTCGCCCTCGTTGCACGTGTACTGCCACATTCTCTTGGATGGATCGTAGATAATAAGACTGGCGACATCGTTGTCCAGAGTTCGACGAGAACCGTCCTCGAGTACGACCGTAAAATAAGTTGTACGTTGTTGAAAGCATGGACGACCCAAAGGGACCACCCAATTAGAATTTCCGACCATTTTAAAGCATTGTGCCTGTCATGATCTTACGGAGAACTCGTTTTAATGCTAAATTTTCAATTCTCAAGTGTAAACTTTTTTACATGAGATTTTCAAGCACTGCAAATCGTTCACTTCTCTGAGAAAAGTATTTCCAAAGACTCATCTGATCACGTATTGAATGTATTTCTCATTAGCATCCTGCTTGAAGTCGCAAATCGTCTTCGCGTTGATCTTCACGGGAAACGTCTCGAGCACGCAGGGATCCACTCCGAATTCTTCAGTAACGTTGGTGCGGTCTATAATTTCGAACAAGATCAGCGAATAAGAATATAGATGAAAGACTACCTGCACATCCCACCGTATCTTTCCTGTAGATGAGCGTAGGCTCAATGCAGATTTCATTCGTAATACGATCTCCGAGGAGAGTGCACGAGAAAGCAACGTTGTCTGGTCTCACTGAGATGTGAGTGCACTGGAACAGAGAATCCGTAACTGAAACATGCAATTAGGTACCTGAGCCTTCTGTTCACAGTTGTACTCGCAGGCTCTGTGCGTGATTACTGTAGAGCTCTCAATTATGGCGAAATGCTCGGTACTGTTGATAGCAACGAAACAAGTTGATGCAACTTCCTGAGCCAACTCGTTATCACCAGAAAAATTCAAAATGAAATCAACCTTTAGAGAAGGGAGAAGGATGAAGAGGAACACCACCATCTCAGAGACAGTGACTACTGAGTGAGGAAGAGGAAGAAGGAGGAAGGAGGAAGTGGAGGGAGAAGAAGCTATTTCGGAATCGAATGCGATGAAGATTGACAGGTCTCATAGTTCCTTGGTTTCCCTTGGTCTGCTGGTTCTGTCTAGACATTTCGCTCGCAGAAATAGTCTCGGCAAAGGCAGGAAGATCAAGTAAACATTTCTCAAGAATTCAGTATTAGATTTTTTTATCGAAATATGCACTGTTGATTGCACATGCGTAACTTGCGATATCTAATCAAAGACAATATCGGGTAGCCTAGCAGTGTACACATCATAATCCTTATGCACTGTGATCTGCCCATCGTGGACTCCAACAACGCTGTATGTATCGGGCAGACTGAAAAGACCGTTCAGCAAAGTTGACAATAGAATCCCAGCTTACTCAGTCGGAATCATTCGCGTTTCCATCGTTTCAGTGTTATACACCACCAGTACTTGACCGGATGCAGTTGTCTCTACATTATAAACGAGAGGCGATCCATGATCAGCGAATCCGGATCCGGTCCCGCAATTGTGCTGCAATTTCAATTAACTCAATGATTTTGGTCAACAGATTTACTGTTTCAATCAGCACAACATTATCGGCAATCTTGGAGATTGACGGCGTGTCAGTCATGCTTGGGCGCTCGAAGATCAAGTTGCCTCTGAAAAAAGATCCTTTTGCACGAAAGATCTTCTATAGAGTGCATGAAGCTTACCGATGCAGAGCCTTGAGCTTAAGCTCGGATAGATCCTGATTGAAGCTCCACAGGCCGTAGTTGCAATACGCATTTACCGCAACGCCGTCCGTCAATGGGTCATCACAGAGTCGATAGATGTAGCTATAGTTGAAATACTGTTCACCGTCTTACCTCTCTCTCTATCTCTTTCTCTCTTTCTCTCTCTCTCGGACTTTCGCTCGGTTCAGCGATGATAAGGACTGTATGAAAGGGATAAAGTGAAAATTTTTCGTACCGCTTGCCGTTTCGTCGTCTACTTGCGAGGGCTGGCGTGTGGATGTGCTCATCCTTTGAAACATTTGGAGTTAACAGCCACTGTTTCAGACACAGCATACCTCGAGCATCTCGCGTAGATATGTAACAGACAAATCTTCAGGGGCTGTGAACTCAGCTTTGTAGATCTACAAACAAAAGTTTCTAATATTCCAGTTAGATATGCTTGCCTTTCCCATCGACTCGAAGTACATGGCATTTCCGTGTGCTCCCAAGAAGTCGGCTTTTATTCCACCTCTGTCAGGCATTGGGAATCCGTCGGGATATTTCGCAAGGACGACTCCATCCACTGTGGGGTTGCCGTGCTCAGCCTTTCTAGAACACTCCAAAGCATTATAAGAAATCACTCGAATTTTAGCTGTTTGTGCGCTGACATGCGTAACCTTGCGCTATTGTTGAGACGGAAAGAGAGGGACAGAGAATTGCTCACCTCCACTTTTTCATGTACAGCCTGCGTGGAGTATGTAAGTATTTGTAGTAAAATATTGTTCCTTAAATGCGAACAGTGCTCAATCTAGGCTATTTCACTTACCATCAGAAGTTTGGTGCAACTCTGTTCCGATCTCCACTGATTCATCCTTTTTCTTGAAGCGCAGGACTTCGCCACTCCTTGGCATATCTAAGAAACGAGAACAAGGCCTAAATTTGGAGCTAAACACGAAAAAGTGGTCAAAAAGGGTTGAGAAATCGCCGCCAGTAGTGTGCGTCACAACGGCTCTCGATTCTCTTCTTCTCTCTCTTTCTTTAGCCAGAGCAAACACGCATGACTCATGCTCGCTAAGCGTGCGATTTGGCACGTTGTGCAAGAGCAGAAAACCAAATAAAGAAATGGTGATTACCTCGGGAAAACACCACCTGCAATCCCTATATTTAGCGACTCATAGATGGAGGGTACAAGGGAAACATAAACATATTATTTATCAATTTCACTCAGTCCTCAAATTGGCAATCTCTGCCCTGAGACGTGCTAGCATCTTCTGAATGCCAATCGCGAAGCTATCTTGATTGTTTTCTGTCGAAATTGAAAACTCCTCAGATGCAGTAGTGTTCACGACTGTCCTTGGTGAGGTTACAGATGCTGAAATAAGGTGATTGCAGTTATTCCCATCAATAAATCGTTAGATCACCTGAGGTGAGAGTAGGTGTCACTGAAATAACTTGCTTTGTCGATCTATCTGAAGTAAATTGAGCCAGCAAGTGCATATTCAATGGCAATACCCTGTCCGTAATTCGATGCCGATGACACATTTGCATTGCACATTGGAGAGTCACAGATGAAATAGTCAAAACTGACCATTTTCATGAATCCAACCTAAACAATAAAAGCTCATTAGACGTGAGAGAATCGTGAGGAACCTGAAAAAGTCCCGGATATAGTGTCTCGTTATTTGTGATACATCCTTTCCACGTTATATTTGTTACCGCCATGCTTTGGATGTAGCACAGATCACCCTGTAAGCGAGATTAACATGTTAGTGAAGATCAATTATACCGTGCAATTCGAGATTACACCCCAGGCATCAGAGTGGCAGGTGACCTAAATTGATTTACCAAAACTTTGAGGTGAAAGTAAGCAACCCACTTTATCGGACTCCAGTGTTTGTTCATTCGCCAGTTTTACGTCACACTTGTCTTCCTAATTGTTTGTTCTATTATAGAATATATCGGGCACATTCAAAGAAATTTTCAAAGATAAACAATTCAAAGAAGAACAAATGTGTCTAACCGAGTCACAGAAGCACGTGACAGAATTAGAACTTCCTTCTTCAATGCGCACACACGATTGAGGCCGGAGAATACTGCAAGTATGAATTCTACTTGTCATTCTAGTTAGAAAAATGCGCCGCTGTTTCTGCATTTCACACACTCGTTTGTTGGTCGAATTCGAACTAAACTTGTCATTTGGACTCACGCGTCAATCCCCATGAAGAGTGGTTTGTGGCACATGCCGTCCATAAAGTTTGAACACGCATGGCAGTTCTGCAATGAAACAGAGCTTCTAGGGAAACCCGAGGAACCCCGATTGGCTTATGGCCTACGATTCCTTGTTCTGAGGACGTGATGAGGTGGGATACACTAACTTTCGATGAACCGCAGGTCAGATTTCCGTTAACTGGCGGAGGAAGTCGAGCGTTGTCGGAGCAGTAGTCTGTGCTGAATTTTAATATTTAATTCAATAAAAATTGTGATTGTCTTACTCGCAAACGCAAAAACTCGATTTTCCATCGGACCAGCATCGATTGTTGTAATGCGCGAATGCAGCGCCGCTGATGCAGCGTTGGTACTAAACTGATATAATTACCTCATTCGAGATTGGAGTTTAATTCTCACCGCTTTTTTCACCGTAGTCGAGTTTTCTCTGTGTCCGACTAACAGGCAATAGTCGCCTTCGCAATCGCTGTTAAATTGCTTTATTAGTTAAAATGTGTTTTAATGATAAACTTCTACAAATTTGAATCGAAACTTACGGATATGTCTCGTTGAATGTATGCGACTTGTCATGACATTTGATTGCTTGAAAACACGGTAAAGTTATGAAGACGACAAGAAAAACACGAAACATTTTCAAAGTTTCGAATCGCAAGAATGAAACCCGTTAAGTACCTCTGATGAATGTTCACAGACTACAATAGAGATCGCAATGATTCATGTGCGTATACGGATTTATTCGTTTCATTCTAGACGGGTGAAAGTGCTTGGTACAATGGAGATCAAGAGATTGATGCGGATCAATGAGCGAACGTGCGTTGTAGCAAATTGCTCATACCAAAGAACAATAGGGTATGTTCCTCGGCATTATCAATTAAAATGACTCTTTATTGTAATTAGAAATGTGCAAAGTATTTTTTTTAAATCGAGAAGATTCACCATATTTATTCAACATATCAGTGTGGATATTTCACTATTTCGGGAGTTAAGCAAAGAATCTTTCCGACAGTTGAACAGTGAAGACTATAACTATGGTATCCTGCTATCGTGGATGACGGATCTAGGCGCAGCAAATGGCTAATCCATCATGAATAATCGAGTCTCAAACAACAAGTTGGAGTGTTTTCTTCTTCAACGAAACTGAGCGTAATCGAATGATTAACGTTGTGATATTTTCACTTTTATGCAATCAATCTCTCCGGCTACTGCACAGTGAAAACACTACCAATGATCTGTCCCCGAAACGTGGGCGAAACTTTTCTTGAAACTCTGCCAAACGACTAGAAACGAAACAATACGAAACTATTACCTCAAGCCGCATACCCTTCAGTTTTTGAGAAATTAGAAGAGCAATAGATAACGAGTAGATTCATCAGTTTTATTTGAGTGATAACGTGAACAAGTGGAGCATCACACAACAAGTCTCTCCGGAAGTTGAGCAGTGAACACAATACCGCCTGCCTGCACGGTAATCTTCCCTTCATGCACACCGACCACGCGGAAGTACGCCTTTGGGAGACTGGAATGGGAGGAAAGATCAAACATCAGCTACAAAAAATGCCAATTATTGTTGAAAGACTACGACCAGTAGCACATTTGAAGTGTGAGAGTAAAAAGAAACCGCTCACTCAGTAGCCACCGCCTCCATTTCCAATTTATCCGTGGTGTACACATCCCGCGTTACAGTAACTCTTTTTGTGTATACGCCTAGCCCATAACCTAATGCATCGCGGAAATGCAAGATCGGGAACTCACTCAGTGCCCACCGCCTCCACCTCCATCGTCTCCGTGTTGTACACCTCCAACGTTGGCGTGATCATGTTGTAGATGAGAGGCGTGGAGTCATCGGTGAAACCGAACTCGTAGCCGGGGAAGACCTGGAGAATAGTTGTTTAGCAGTTATGTAACTGAATAGGTGATGTGATGATGATGGGTACTACCGAAGCGCACTGAAGCAAAACGCAAACTTTTTGACAGGGAAATGAAATAATACAGGTAATAAAGAACTTCAAGGAAACAATAAAGCGGAGACTTACCGATCCGATCAGGATAATATTCTCCGTCAGCTTCTCGATTGAAGGAGCGTCTTGCTTGGTAGTGCGCTCGTAGATCAGCTTGCCTCTGTGAACAAGTCTTATTACGTGTCCATATCTCCATCAATCTCCATCTTTCTCTCTATCTCGTCTCTCCATCCTGGTCTCTCATTAATGTTTCTCGTCAAAGCAAAGGCATCTCCATTCAAAAGACAATGAGCTCTGTACTAACGAATGAACGAATACTAAGACACGAAACATACTAAGGGAAACTAAACGCTTGAATCTAACCTGTGCACCGCCTTCAACCTCAGTCCTTCCAACTGCTCCGTAGTCGCATCGATCAACACGCCCTTCTCGGGAGCGTCACAGAGTCGGTAGACGTACCTTAGTCAATCGAGATTATCAACGGACACGCGTTTTCAGTTAACCATTTTCCTATTAGTCGATAACGATAAGGAGGCGAATGAATGAGTAAACGAAATCTCGGTTTTTCCATCTCTTTTTTTAGTCTGAGAAGGCCGAGAAGGAGGAGGAGAGAGGTCAAACTGGTCAAACGAACTTCTTCCCATCGATCACCCTGCTGATCATGACACCGCGCTCGCGAGTTTCGTTCTAGAATGAATTGATCAAAAATGCACTTAGGACTTAAAAAAAAAGGTTTATTTTCACTTCTTCTATAATCTCTCCAATCTGCCTCAAGTACTTGGTGGCCATCCCTGCGGGCGGTTGGAATTGGGCTCGGTAGATCTGAAAGTACTTAGACTTGCTCTTCACTATCTTGAAGAGATTGCTGTGCTTAGAAATGAGATGCAAAAAATGAGATCTTTGCATTGTCAAACAATGGAGATTTCAGCTCGAAATACGGAACGCCGGTCCGAGAGTGTCGAGACGGCTACCCGTAATTCTACAGAGTCACACTCACCTTGTTCTCCTCTGTCTGGAAGTAGATCTCATTGTCGATCCTCTCGACAAAATTGATCTCGGCCGGCGAATAGGCGACGGTTTCAGTGGAATCTCTGAAAACGGTGCAAAATAGAGAAGAACGGAAATGAAAACTTCAGAGGTTCTGAAACTAAATCAATTGCAAAATGAGTTAAAGCGTTTAGCAAAACTAACTCCGCTATCGCATACAGCTTTTGTGGCCTGCCGCGAACCAGATAGTATAGGGATCCTGGAAAAGGACTTTCTCTAAAGTTCTCTTGAAATTCGAGGATCTGAAATGCTTACCGTTCCCGCTTTGATACAAATTAATGACTCTTTCGAATTCCTGCTGTTGAGTGAACTGGAGAACTTCTGTCATTTCTGAAAATTAACAAGAAATTCGAAGAGAGCAAGAGCCGAAGTAAAAGTGTGAGGTTTCCTGGTGCACTCTACCGCATCAACAAAATGTCAGTGATAGAAATGGGGAGCAAAACGAGTGTAAATGGACAGGTGTATGCCAAAATTGCGGGACTGTTAGTGGTGCTGTCCTTAATATCGGCTTTCATGCAAAGCGGAAATGAAACGCCAGCATGCGTTATCAATAAGAATGGGCAGGGAGAGAAAGTGAGAGAGTGGGAAGAGATCGAGAGAGCAAATAAGTGAATGTTGTGCTCACTCGTGTTGCGACGCGTATCGAAATTTTTGCACATGCACACACCGACGCGTGCTGAAATCGCGCGCGTTGCGCGTCAGCTTTGTCAGAAAATTTACGTGAATTGGGACTTAAATTGTGCACTTATTTATTACAGTCAGGAGAATATCACAAAGATGTGAACACTTTGAAAACGAAGAGTGTCATATTACAATTCCAGCTGATTGTATTTGCTGTGCTTGATAATCGATGATCGCTAGGAGTTCGCGCTCTTTTTGTTCCATCTGAAACATTTGCATATGAAAGTTCTGATAAACTTGAGTATATGAATTTGCTATTTCGCCCAAAGTTGGGCTACAATGCCGAATAGCATCAAAAAGTGCATGGAATTCATGAAACATTACTGACCTAGTCAATAATTGCTTGCAATTGCTGAATGCGCAATGATTGCTCGTCAATTGTCGCTTGGAACTGTTGCTCTTTTGTCGCCATCTGAAATGGGAGCATAATAACGCTTTTCGAAGTGTGAAACTGCGACTTGCCTCCACTTCCATAGTTGTTCTTGGTCAAATCGTTGGCAATGTCTAACAACTACTTCACGGTTGTCTGTGTGACTGAATCTTGGGTAATATTGCCTCTTATATAATCCCGAGAAGAGGAGGGAGCAGGTATTATCATAGTGTGGATAGTGGCTGATTTCAAAAGCGCTCTGTTTCTCTCTATTCCCTATGCTCTCTGCCTCGATGGCGTGCTATGATAGAACATTGTCAGTTTCCATTGTATCAGTTTTTTTCCGTTTCCACACTGAGAAAGCTGAGAAAGCCTGTCAGATCAAGTTTCGACAGGATGAACCATAGCCCCGCCCTGGACCTGATATCATTCTTTTGCTTGTTCACTTAAAAATCTTGCTTCGAACGCGTCTCAATTGTTGTGTTGTCCGTTTCTCATGTTCCATGCTTGACGTTTACAAACTATCGTTAGTTGTGCGTCGTCAACAGAATTTATTAGGTAATAATATTTTTTTTAAAAACGTTAAAAATGATGACGTTCAATGAGATAGTTCTGCAGAAATCAACCACTTCGCCTCTTGCTGGACCTTTCTTCCATTCCTTTTCTTCTTTTTCTTCTTGTTCTTCTTTTTATCTTCTTCTTCTTCTTCTTCTTCTTCTTCCTTCGTATTACCGCCTCTCTCGATTCCCATCAAATAGACAATTCCGTAACTCACACGCACGATTTCGATATTGTCGAAACCCCTGAAGAGTTAGCGAATCAAGAGGATCGATAATTCTAACTCACAGCATTCTCGGCTCTGTCGGGATTGTGAGGTCCCATGGGAATTGTGAGGTCCCATCAGAATTGTAAGGTCCCATCAGAATTGTGAGGTCCCAACAGAATTGTGAGGTCCCAAGATAAATAAAAGACCCTCGATGGAATTGTGAGGTCCCATCAGAATTGTAAGGTCCCAACAGAATTGTAAGGTCCCAAGAATTTGAACCTTCTTGGGACCTTACAATTCCCACTGGGAGCCTTCGAATCTTCTTGGGGCCTCACAATTCCCACGTTGGCCTAGAGTAAGATCGACATTTCATGATTTCATGGATTCAATCAAGACATTGCGATGATTTTTCCAAACAAAAAAGATTCTAATCTGCTTAATCCTTGAACAAGGACTTGAGAGAACGGTCTCCTTCGAACAAGGATACGAATAGGGCTCAACTCTCGTTTAGGTATCCAATAAAAGATTCCTGATTCCGATTCTGTTTGGTAGTCCCTACTAAGTTTCCTGGTCCAAGCAATATTCCAACTTTCATGGGGTTTAAAGAAGGAGTAAAGTCACTATTTTGACCGCTATTCTGACATCATAGCCTAATAAAACCCTTTATTCCTCGTACGTTCCCGCTAATTATAAGCAATTAGCTCATTAATTAGCTGCGGTAGGCGCATTTTAGTTTTCTACAGGGCACAGGGATTTCAAGATGCGCGGTGCAAATTTCAAAATCTGGCTCGTTGCCAAT
>LS493029.1:1734-19245 GCA_900490845.1 Pristionchus japonicus
ATCGGGGTGTGCGAGGGGCACGCCCAATCGGGGCGTGAGCCTGTCTAAAGAACACACTATTGCTGATTTTCGATTGCTCCACCCATCGGGGTGTGCGAGGGGCACGCCCAATCGGGGCGTGAGCCTGTCTAAAGAACACTCTATTGCTGATTTTCGATTGCTCCACCCATCGGGGTGTGCGAGTGGCACGCCCAATCGGGGCGTGAGCCTTTCTAAAGAACACTACATTTTCTTTTTCATTCCATTTTTTCACGCCACACTCTTTTTGTTTTTTAAAATGAATTTCCAATTGAATGCGCTAGCCCAGCAAACTAAAAGAGAAACGAGCAGCCCCACACCTGCGGGCACTGCCATCTCCCATTCTCCACAAACTCAAGTAAAAGAGAAACTGGCGATCTGCCTGTTTCCCATACTTTCGTGTTTCAAATTACTAAAAATAACACTCAGCTAGCGGAGAAGATGGGGAGAGGCGTTGTAGTTTAGAACGACGGCAACGAGGTAGACCGAAGCAAGAATCTCTTGAAATCGGCCCATCAGTCGCGATCCTCATCCTGCAAAGCATTTATATGATTTAAATCACTGTGTGTGACCAATTTAGCATTATAACAATCGATTGAAAGATCTAAAGATACGTCAACAACGGCAGCAGGTTGCCTAATTGAAGTAATAAATAATTAATGAATAACTTACTTTCTCGACGAGGAAGAGGTCGATCAAGCAGCGCTTGGTGCTCCAACTCATGCTAACGATAACGTTGTCGTCGTCGAAGATAACATCGACACCAGCAACCTTAATTAGTTAAATAGTTATTAATCGTATACAGATTAATTAATTAAATACCATCAGGCTGACTGAATTTGTTTTCAAACCACACTGTCTACCATCCTATTATTAATCAATTCTAATTCAAAGAATAGACCGAGCGAACAACTAGGCAAGCGAGGAAATGTGAGAGTTTTAAGATTCTCACATCGTGAACAAAAATTCTTATCTCAATTCTATCTTGTTATCTTGCTTGCGAAGCCATCCCTAAATTAGGCCCTAATTCACCCCTAACTCAAATTGCGGTTCACAACAAGCACTTCACATAGCCGGCCATAAACAAGCACTTCACATGGTGTTTCGAAAGAAGATGGGAGTGTGGAGGTGAACCTTGACCGGTGAAGAAGTTTGTGAGTGCCATTGACAAAATGATGATAAAGGGATTCGGCATTGTAGGAGATGTTGATAGTGATAAACTCATGCAAACATAAAGCGAATAACATGGTTTAACACCAACCTTCCTCCCTTGTCTTTCCTCCTGCGGCAAAGCGCTTCTAGTTCTCGATGAACTGCTTTTCCTCGCGGCTTCTACGGCAGAAGGAGTGCACTGGAAAAGAACTAGTTTGTTGTTGACAGAACATGAGAATCAATGATGTGCGGGTAATGATAAATATACTTTAAAGACAAGAAAGGAAAGAAAGACTGACCAGCAGGACGTTTGGATGGGGTGTCGGGGCTCTTAGGGCATCTTGGGGAAAGACGGAAGCCCCATCGCCACGGGCACTGCATAGTCACTGCAAGTAGTTGGAGTTATGAAGTGTGATTATGGCACAAACATGAGCTAGAAACGCGATAATGACAAACGATTCAAACAGAAATAACCTAAAGCAACAACAGTTTTCCCCGTAAAGCACCAACGACGTCCCGCGCGTTTTGACTACTGTCGATAGAGCTATCATACCGTAATCTTTGTAGTAGCATGAAGTGGCATTATTCGTTAAATAATTTCTTTCTATATTTCAAATTATAAACGCTAAAATATATCCTCCAATAGGTGAACAGTCGCTGCTCCATTTATGAAAAGGGGCGGAGTTTCGAAACGATTTGTGCGCGGCACAACGTGCAGCCGCACGTTTCTTTGGGAACGATGTGTACTGACGTCGCGTTGCCGAAATGGTATATTTTCTTACGATACACGACTAACTACTAGAAAGGACCAAATTAGCAACTGCTATGTTCGCCATCAATAAAAAAAGCGCGAAGATATAGAAATATCCATAAAATACTAGGGTCAGGTAATTGTAGAGGATGCTGAAACCTCTAGAATATATGGCAGATGCCTGCGAACACAAGCGATATATCAGAAACAACAGACTTTGTGTACAGTCGGAACCTCAAAGTGCAACAATAATTGGTAGCTAGACAATGTGCAACAAATTGGCGCTTCTGCCGTTGGTGGGGTCTCCCACTTTCCCCCTATCCCCTCCCTCTCATTTCCCTCTCCCTCGCAAAGGAGAGGGTGGTCTCTCCTCTCGGAGAAGACCAAGCCCGCGGGGGCGAATGCTCCCCTCCCTCTCCTCCGATAGGAGAGCGATGGACTGAACCAGAGAACTCAGAATCAGCACTTATATAGGTTTGGGTGGAATGTAAATTCGGATTGCGAGAGAGTGTTAATTTTGAGAGACGTAATCTCTTTTGAGTGAGTGACTTAATTGAGTTACGAGGAAATTGATTTTCATTCTCACTCATTCCTACGCGCGACAACCGCGCGGAGTACATTGAGGGAGAGGGAAATGAGAGGGAGGGGATAGGGGGAAAGTGGGAGACCCCACCAACGGCAGAAGCAAACCTCAAAGTGCAACAATAATTGGTAGCTAGACAATGTGCAACAATTTAAACAAAATTGTCGAAACTTCTCAAATGATCAACAATGAAACAACATGTCCAAATTAATCTTTTTCGAAATCGACAATGGAAAATGATCAATGGGGGATAATGGAAGACTCCCTAACAGGTTAGGCAGGGAACAATAGCACGGAAAATGTGGAGAGTCAAACCAGTGACTGGTGACAGAGTGCATATTGCTTATTGCCGTTCTTCTCGGACGGGAGAATCGCCTTCGCAGCAGCTTCGTCGCCCCACGCACCGTAGACCGCGCCGAAGAGTCCTGGCAATTAGTACTTTTCGCATCAGAAGAATCGACACTACTGTATTCGCTAATGCATCAATGCATAACAGTACTAGAGGCACAGCTACCGAATCCCTATCAATATCGATTCTACTCAATCAATCGATTCCCGGTTACCGTACCTCCTCCAAATCCTCCGATCAGCGAACCCACATCGGGAGTCCATGAGATAGTGTCCGCGCTGACCGAGGCGGCTGCAATATTTGCAAAAATATTCAGATAGCGCGAATCATAGTTAATCACAGGCAACTGGACATCTTTTAATGAAGCATCAGCTACTGAGACTTGCCCTATCTGTAGTTGCTCACATAAATCCTCGTTCTACTCTTCGCTTTCCATAATAATACCGCGATTATTCTTACATGGGCATCCAGGCTGTTACAGTATCTCATGCTACCGTATTCTACCGTACCCCTCTCACCAGAGTATTCGCCTGTCCATTCCCATTCTTTTCCAGAGTATCCCCGCGTTGTAATCCTGAACTCGCATTAATTAGTTAATTAATTAATTAATTAATTAATTAACCAATACCTTATTGGCGGCGGATCCGATCTCGTTTGCGTCCAGGGCGACTACACCAGTGAGAACCGCCTGTGTTCGATAGATTGCCGATTATTCTGGTGTCAGATACGACTGGAGCCATGTCATCACAAGTCCCACTCAAAAAATATGCTTGCGTTAAAACAGGAACTACTAATGAATATTTAATATTAATTACTTACCTTGCCAGCTCCGTGGGACCAGCTGTTGAACCACGTAGGCTTCAAGATCGCCTGTAATGCACAAGTTCGAACACATTATTAAATATATCGCGTTTAGGATCGATGTTATCAGGAAATACGACCAATCAACACTTTTTGGCTGTTAGGAAGCTGCAAAATAAACCGAGGTGAGATGATGATACGATCAGTTAAAAAAACGAAGAACCACTCACCCCTTGTCCCTCCGTGTTGACCTGCTTCATCCCGAGCGCTGCTCACGTCCTTGTAGATCGGCTGAGAACGAATACTCATTGCTTAGAAAGGAGCAACTGTTTTTCAAACTCATTCCAGAATATTGGGTTGTATAATTACAAAAAAGCAATAAAAACGAAGAATAAAAAATTACGCAGAACTAGGTAGAGAGGACAGTGGTTAATTTCTAAACGCACCAAATAAATATTTCCGTGTATTCCGCCTGTTCAATTAATAACTAGGATTGTCTATCGGCCCCATAATCCCCACTTTGACTGACGACAAAGGAGAATCACGGATCGCCGTAATCATTCGATGATCCGTAATCGAAATAGGGAGGTAGACTGCATTTCGGGTTGCGCACAATGGAGAAATAAGGAGACGGTTCGCCGTATTCCGTTTATACAACTCTACTAGAAACGAGAAATGAAATGATTTATTAACGTACTTGCCGAACTTGCTGACCTGCAAGAAGGCGCAGCTCGCACTCTTGAGACCGACTGTTACCGCCTGAAACATAAAATTAAAAACAAAGTAGAGTATTTTAGAATTAATTAATCAATACCGCAGCAACTGGGCCTTCCGGGACACCATTTGGTGAGCAATAACAGATATTCTTATGAAATTGAACAAGAAAGTAAGTGCCTCGCAGCCGCGGCGTTTCGCGAATTCTCCACATTCTTGTCGCGGTTCTTGACAGCCTCCACAGTCGCCGAAACGGCCATGCTGACGCCCTGTAAATATAAAACAAATAGCCATTGAAGTAGTAACTCCGAAACAAAGCCGAACCTGCCGAAATCAGAGCAAAATGGACGTAAACAGAAAGAGAAACCAACCGTGGCAGCATATTTCGCGCTCTCGATCAGGTCGCGACCCTTCACGGCCTCCAAAGCGGCGAAGAGGGCGCGTCCGAGTCCCTGAAAAAAGATAAATATATATATATATATATATATATATATATATATATATATATATATTCTAACGAAAGCTAGCGAAGAATCGGAACTGATCGTGCCAAACCCATCGCTTATCGTTGCGCCCCCGCTCGCTTAATTGGGGCCTTCGACGGCTTTCAAAAGATAGTTAACTACTGAATAATTAGCAAATTTGACTCACGCTTGCCGCTGAATTCGCCCACGAAGTGACCGTGTCGGTCATTACTGGAATACGACAATGCAACTATTGAACATGTTTGAAAAAAGAGCGATTAAAGCTAGTTTGACGCGTTTGGTGGTGAAAAGAGCGGGATAAAGAGCGAGAGTGTAACCAAAAGCAAGAGAGAAACGGCGAGCGCCGATATGATTGAAAGGCAGCGATCGTAAACGATCGCGAAACGATACGTCGATAATCCAGGCAGTACAGTATGCCACAAGAGCGACATTCTTTGTTTCGCTATTAATTAATTGTTTCATGCCTAATTGACGATCATGATCTACTAATTACAAAAAAATATTTAAAGTGATACGATGCTCTAAATTATAAATTTATTAGCTAAATAATTAATAAGCTAAATGTTTAAAAGATAAGCTCTTTTTTTGATACAGTCACCAGATACGGAATAAGCATTGAATTGAACTGAATTGAGTTGAATTGAAATAAAATGTGAGCACGGAGAAGAATTGCAGTGAAGTATACTTTATCAGACGGAAACTGATACAATCAGCCATAGATGACGTACGACCTGGGACTCCGGCCGAACGGCACCTGTCCGTCGTTGCAATCGAATACGTCTCTTCCGCTCATCTTGTAGTTGAGGTCACTGCGAATCTCATGGTTCCAGTATACAGTGAAGACTGCGAGTTCTCCCGCACTCTCGTTCAGGGTGGGAATTTCATAGTTGCTGCAATCGACTGCATCAGATCGATTTCGATTAGCGAGTTACCAGTTAACGTTTTCCTCGATTGGGTACCCTGCAGCTTTGACTGATTTCTTCGTTTGGTTCATCATCTTCGGTTCCGCTCGGAGGACGATTATTTTATGAGTGTCGGTATGCATCAAATTTTTCTGGTGAAGGAACAATATTTTTGGTTAAAAGTGAAGATCTTACATGATTCGCCTTCGAGTTCTGAATTTTTAGACTACCCCAGAATATGGGAATCCAGTCCGCGAGTGGGAACATCAATTCGTAAGCGAGAACAAAGTAGCGATCGCTGTGATCAGCGAGTGCATTTACTAGTTGCATATTCACAAATCGTTACTTTGAATACATTCCATCCAGGTAACCTTTGATCTTCTCAATTTTGGAAGTGATGTTAAATGGTGTTTTTCCTTCGTCTTCGAATTCTATCATTGCCGCCTTCACAAGATCTTCCACTTTGTGGAAAGAGTCCTGAATAAAAACCACTTTTATGGGCGAAATTTCGATTTTTACTCTGTGAAGATGTTCTTTGATCTGCTCTTCAACCATGTTACTGATTTCTGCATATTTTTCCAGCAAGACTTTGAAGTTTTCCTCATCCTGAGTTACGAGTATCAAAAAGGTTGAAAAGTTATTCTCACTTCTGGCTCCGTACTGTTGTCTTTCAATCCGACATCATTGAAAATAGTCTGAGAAGATTATGTACTTATGTTTATTTTTTGAAAGAGGTTCTTACAACGTTCACGAACATTTCACTGAACGTATCACTGACGTCTACCTTCCTCCAATGTTTCGCAACGTAATCCACCATCTTAATTTTGGATAAATTCAATATAAAAAACAACTTGTACCTCATATGAATTAGCGAGTAGGCTGACTCTGACCGCATGTGTGAAAACCTAAAGATTGAATGTTCGAAGAGTGAATTAGATTTCGATTTTCAACTTACAATTAATTTCATTACAGATTCCAGCATATTCTGAGTTGCATCCAAAGTTGACTTTCTGTGAAATTTGTCGTCATTCATAACAGCATTCAGTATATTCGAATGGCCTTGAGTGGAAACGAAATTGTGAATTTTCTGAAACATAAGCTAGCTTCAGAGAAAAAATTCATTTCATACCATCATTAACTCCACAAGAAATCCATTCTCAGTCTTGTCCTTAAAATGCTTGCGTATCGTTTTCCTTTCGAAGGATTTAGTACACTCATGAAGTAGTTGAAGAAGAATCTTCACATCCATTTCTACCGCCTGCATATAAATGCATCTACGGTATAGTTGAACAACGATTAACCAACTTTTTGAAAATCATTTGTCGTTAGCATTCTTTGAAAAGCTGCCGGTAAAGCTGTCGCAATTTTTTGGACCTGAAATTTCCTCGAATGCGTTAATATGAAGTAAAAACTAAAAACTTCGTCCAATTTCATTGTAACGTCCTTCCGGAATTGCTTTGTCTCGAGTCCTGATTTGTAGCCACCAGTGACCGAGACAGTCTTAGCGGTAAACGTGAGAAACTGGCCGACTGAAGAGTTGAACTTTTATATATTTTTTAGAATAGAAATGATGTTATGTTTACCTTGACGCTTGGCAACGTTCTTCCCCTGAAGTAGGTCGTTCTTGAAGAGCGATGCATTTCCCGGAATGGAATTCGTATCGGCCTTTACCGAATCTAAAATACCGAAAGGTTCGGAGGAAGTTAAGGCTGATCCAAAATACCTGTTATCGCAATGGCGATGGATAGTAGGATGAACACCCGCATCTCTTCGAGAGACGGATGAGTGGGTGAAGATTCAAAGTCTACATCGCTTTAAAAGGAGATGGATCGCCATTACCGATCGTTGGAATGCTTCCGTTTCCATTGTGTGCTGACCGGATCAACCGAAAACATCGTTACATAAGCTTGTTAAGCTTTACGATGTTGCTCACGCGCTTTTGCAAACATCTCGAAATTGTCCAATAACGGAGATTCACGAGTGCACAAGTGAACAATATTTTCGCAGCTACTCGCGAAGATGCTTTCCGGAAGTAACAATGAACGTGGCTGATTATTCACTGATATTTGATGACATCGGCATTTTCTGGAAAATTCGTTCCATTTTCATCCGTCGCGGAATAGGAGGAAATCGGTTTTCGATGAGTTGTGAGTTAATGGTTCTTCACATCGCTGACCGAGCACATCACGAAAAAAATGGAATATTCATCTCAAGTTTCGAAACAATTATCTGCTACTACATATTCGTGTTCGCTGGTCAATAGCATTCGTCCTACTCCACTATGTTTATATTGAAGAATGTTTAGATTTTACAAGCTTTCTGACAAGCCGCTATAAATCGACAGAACTAGGCTGACGTGTCACAGCGTTCCCAGTAATGAAGGTGTTAGTGCTACCCTTTCTACTTCTATTTCTTCGTGTCTTATCTGCTTCGAGTTTCGATGAATCCCTTCCTGTCTACATGAGAGGAGTGAATTGGGAGAAAGTACAGGAAGTGTTGAAGTTAGATTTACATCTTCAGATAACTTGTCAACCACAGTTTTCAGAGAAGATCTCCGTTTATCGAATGCAGTGAAACCTCTGAATTACGGAATTGATCTCTCTGTGAATGTGAGAGGACATAGTGGTGCTCCAAGATCCGATTTCAACGGTAATTTCTTGCCTTGAATCGCTATTTGTAATCAAGGAATCATTAGGTACCGTGACAATCGAACTGAATTTCACGAGATCAACTGATACAATTGAATTGCATTCAAATGGACTGAATATTGAGAAGGTGTGTGGGCCAATATGGAATTATCTTATGAAAAAAAGAAGCATACCATTTATCGAGTGTGATTAACTTTTTAAAATCTTCATAGGTTGCACTCCTGGAATGGGTTGTACTGAAGTCGCCGCCAAATGTTACTAAATTCGTAATCAATCAACAACGAGAGTCTCTATTGATTTTCTTGAACAGAACAGTCAGTGAAGGAGAAGAGTTCTTGCTTGAGGTAGTCTACTGGTTTATTATAATGAATAAGTTCTCCCATCTTCAGATTAGCTACAGTGGAGTTGCGACAATGAACGAATATGGGCTTTATGAGAACTGGTATGGGTCTCTGTTTCTATAAAAAAGATTTCATATTTTAGGGATCCCAAGTTTAACCAAACAAGCGATCACAGAGGACCTTTTGTCCTTGCAACGAACAACTTTCCCACTGGAGCAAGATTCTGGTTTCCTTGCTTTGATGAACCACAAATAAAGGTTCACAATTACATGAAATTTTACCTCAGAAAGATATAAATCAGGCAACGTTTGAACTACGAGTGAATCATCCGAAATCAATGAATGCTTACTCAAATACTGAGCTACAGCAAGTGAAATCAGTCAAGTATGGCTTTATCGACAACTTTGGCCAAGGAAATAACTTCAGCAATCGCACAGTATCAGTTTTCGCGAAGACTCAGCTGTTATCGACTGATCAATTATCTCTTTCTGTGAATCATTTTGAAGTTGGAAGTCTGGGAAACTTGCATGGCTTCAAGAAAGTACTTGTTGATCAAATGCAGGTGTGGAAAAGAGTACACAATATCAGGTTCGAGTCATTTCATCTCTCAATAATCCTGAGAAGGACATCAAAGAAGTACAGCGAAATTTTATTAATAAAAACCTGGAGCATCTGAAAAATGCATTATCAACTCTGATTCATGGCATCTCCGAATCCTTAGGTCAGATAAACCAACGATCATGAAAAAAAACAAGATTCAGATGTGATCATTCTGGACGGAACCCATCTGATCACTGTCAATCCTGGTTTGATGACGATCGGGCGGTACAATTTGTTCAGAGATGAGAAAACAGAGCATGGGCTGAAGCCTGTTTCAAACTTCACCAATCTGGTATGCCTCACCCTACAGCTTCGATATGGATATTTTTTTATCAGTTTGTTGGAAGCCAAGTGTCTGCTGATCTGAAGTGGTTCAACGATATGCTTGCAAAGTTGTACACAACGGAGTTTCCACTAACGGTTGAAACATCATCAAACTGGAGGCAATCATCTTTTTTACAGTCTAGTGCACTGCTCGACGAAATTCCGCACGAGCTGTATTATTCGTCATTGCATGAAAGACCACTTAGACATTCATTTACAACATTTACCACTACAACCAATCAATATCTATCTTCAAAGAGAAGAGAGCCCTCTTTGAAGGTGAGTCTGAAAAAAAGATGAGAACATTTTCTTACTTTTGTCAGGCATCTCAACTGATAAGTTCGATCTATCGATTGTGTCCCGAAACGAAAAAGGCAATAGAGGTTTCTGTAGCGATTTTATATTTAAAAATTCTAAAGAGACTCAGAAATTCATTATTGAAACACGTGGAAAAATTGCGGATATTGACTTGTTTATCAAAAGAATATCACAAGCTTGCAAGAATTCAGAAGACATTGAAGCTATTTTGAAAGACTTCATTGATCAAGTAACATAAAGTTCTAGATAAACGTCCAAACCAAAAATTATTCAGCCTGGAAGGGCTCTTCTCACTGTCACCAGAGCTAATGACACAGTGGAGATTCGTCAAGAACGTTATCTGTCTGTGAATTTTGATGGAAAGTTACGTGATGCACAGTCAGTTTCGGAAGAGATTCTTTTAAAAAATCGTTATTTCAGTACTCGATACACAATTCCTATTTTCCTCTATGTGGATGGACAGGAATCTATAGTTATTTTTCACAAAAACGGTATTCGAACAAATATCGGCGCGTTTTGTAATCACCGTTCAGAATCATCGCTGACCATTTCGGTGCAAATAACTCAAGTTTTCATATTGACGACCAATACGATAGACTGTATTTTGTTCACTACAAAGACGCTTTGCACTACAACAATATAACTGAAAGCACGCGGGCACGATTGGTGAGAGAAATGATAGATCTTCAAACCGAAAGAAAACGTTTCAGCAATATATGCATAGAAAGTCGCTGATCGCTGCACTCGAACACGGCGCTGTGAATTTCGACGAGTTTGTAGAGCATGCGAAACATTACGTCAGCCAGAAAGTTTTCAATATGTTCGACGTTGTATGAACTTTCACTATGTGCGATAGCGAAATATCATATTCAGTTTCCTCTCTTTAACCAAGTCTCATGGACTCTTGACGTGGACGAAGAATTACCCGCCGATGCACAGTTTACCGACGAAGAATTTGAAGAGTACTTGAAACGATAGCTTGAAACATCTGAATCGTTTGCTTGAGATACATGGCCGGTTACTGCGCTTCTCTCAAAATGCTGCGCGAAAACTCCACTTCGTGGGATGGCTTGTTCAACAACGACACTTCTCGCTACTGGCAGTATAGTGTGTGGATTCAGTTCGAACCTACCATTGACCAGACAAGTGAACGGAATATGGTGCAGAAGATATCTTGCCTGCGCGAATGGCACAACTCAACGACCTATTTGAAGTAATTCTTTAGTAGTGTTATTTTCATTAAAAGTCTTATTTGCAGTTTCCTCGAGAAAAATTTCCTCGGCGATTCGACACAGATTCGTCCTGGGCTTGTAAAATATCTTTCCTTGCGTACCGGACGTTCGAAAATCGATCAAAAAGATCAGTGGAAGGAGTTGCACCAGTTCCTTTTCCGCAATTTTGGGAACAATTCTGACCCGTGAGTGACCGAATTTAGCTCGATTCAGTACTGTTTTGCAGCCGCTGGAATCTTCTCGCTGATGCCGTGTTGAATGATATGCCCGAACAAAGAATCGCCGATGATTACTTGAAAGAGGTATCGTGCAGTTTTCTCTTGCGAAACACACGCGAAATAACTTTGTTCAGCTTCGCAATTTCATCATCCGCAATCCTCGGGCCGCAGCTTCAATGTCGAATGAGATCGAGATGAGACTGGAGAGAGAATTCATTCGCAGAGAGAGACCGAAGTGGCACGGAGTTGACTACAAGAGATGGAACAGAGGATATCAGGGTGTGGCCAGAAGTGCCAGACTGAGAGATTCCGTTCAACATGATACAATTTGAATAAAGTGAGAATTGAGCGAGAAAGTATTGGACAAATGGGCAAAAGGATTGCACATCTTTATTCTGTTTTACCTTCTCTCCTCTTTTGAATCATCATTAGTCAATGCTTCGAAACGGGGAAGTAAATGGCTTACACATCAGGATACCGTCATTCACGAGAGGTGCTATAAAATGGGAAACTGAATGATGTGCTGAGCGACGATTTACTCGTATCTGTTTCCTATTTTTGTCTGTAATAGAGTTTGAAATTGCTACTTGTTGCTATTCCATCTTTCGAGAAATGTCCGAGAGTGAGTCCAAGGCTTCCGCTGATTCGGAATCCGAACACTCTGCTGAGGATGAGTCCCAACGTTCGGATGAGGAGGGATCGGACAAATCTGAGGACAATTCCGAAGAGACTGTTGAATTCTCGTGAGTCTAGAGACCCACAATGCCGTGGAGAAAATGGAATCACTCTCGTTCTCTCGTTTCGCGTGCTCTCTCGCTTTTCTCTGTTGGTTAGAGAATGCGAGAGAGCACGCGAGAAACGAGAGTGATTCCATTTCCTCCAAGGCATCATAGAAGGCTAATGCTGTGGAAAAAGCCGGGAGGAGGAGAAGGAGGTAACCGAAAATTTGAATTGGCGCTTTTTCTATTTCTCGCTTTCTAGTGAAGATAGAGACTTGTTATTTTTACACAAGTCTTTATTACCTCTCGCACACCTTGTCAGAATCCTAAAAACGAAGTATCAAGTCTCTACCTTCACTAGAAATCGAAAAATAGAAAAGGCGCCAATTCAAATTTTCGGTTTCCTCCTTCTCCTCCTCCCGACTTTTTCCACGGTATAACAGAAGCTGAGTATATAAATGCGTTATTTTCAGTGACGACGCGGTCGCAGAATGGTCCGAGTTGCTGCAGCATTCAAAGACGAGAAAAACTGCAGTCAGCTGTCTCGTCTACATCAGTAACGCGATCAAGACTGCCAGGTTGAATCCTCTGAGAGTTCAAGTGAGTTGAAGCATACATGTTTCTGCATAAAACTGCATAGACTGTGATTGCATACGAGTTGGGCTTTTTCAGATCGACAGAGTTGATGAGGAGGATGATGAGTCGTACGAGAAAGGTATCTTTTTTAGTATTTTAAAATTCAATTTCAACGTTTCAGTTGGCAGCATCGAAATCAATGATTGTACACGCATCGATGTTGTCTCATCGGAAGAGGTAACATTCCAGTGAAACGCTTTCTAAGTGGAAAATTGCAGTGGACTCACTCTTTCGGCGCCGTTGTCCGCAAGTTTCGTTCGTTTATCAAGAGTTACTTGGATCAGACATACACAAGAAGTTTGTAAAAATAATTTCTGCATTATTTGCTCAAACTTTCAGATCTTCGTTTACTCGACCCCAGAAACATAACCAGATTTCTGCGCTCGTGGTGGGATCAACCAGTGTGGAGGTGATAGTTTACAGATTTTTCTGAAAAATCAATGGATCTGTTCAGCAAAATACACCGTCGCACAGACACGAACAAGTCGATCGCCAGACTCACAGCGTTCTTCGAAAATGGTGGAAACGAGGCTACGGAGAGGCCAGCGCAACATGTAAGGACAATTTTTCATCTTTCAGCATCGCGAAAGATCAGTGATCATCGACTTTTTTTCAATGATTCAAACTTGACGATTTCAGCTACTCAACGCTATAGTCTCAATCGGTCTCGGACATCACATCGACAGGGCCTCTCCCCTACATGAGGCTGTGAAGCAAGTCAAATCCAATTATCATTTACGGGCTAGCGCTACCAAATATCATTCATAGATATCTAAACGACCAACTACATCAAAATTTTGAGAGCGCAAGACCTCGACGCTGTGATCATGCTGCTTTCTCATGGAGTCAATGCGAACACCGTCGACAGGCATGGATACACTGCACTTTACTATACCATCGATGCAAGTTTATCGTTTTCGGAATTTTCGACATGAAAGCATAGGTATGAATTGCTGATTTTCAGCGTGACTACCCTCTCATTGCCAAGGCGCTAATTCTGTTCGGTGCTGAGCCAATCATGAGAAGAATTACTGATGAAGATGAAGAGGATGAAGAAGAAGAGCAATCTGAATATGAGGAGGATGAGGGAGAAGAGGAAGAGGGAGAGGAGGAGGAGAGTGATCGAGATGAAGATAATGACATTACGGATGAAGATGAACTAGAGGAAGATGACGATGAAGAGGAATATGAGGAGGAAGAGGAGGAGGGTGACGATGAAAATGAAGAAGAGAGTGAAGATGAGGAAGAAGAATCTGAAGACGAGGAGAGGAGCGATGAGGAAAGTGAAGAAAACGAAGATGATGATATGAGGGCGAGAAGGTGGTGAAGGTGTCGATGGATGACGCCAAGAGGTGCGTACACTGTATTTTTCTGGAAAAAGATGGAATTCAATTTCAGCGATGAGATGGCTGAGGTTCTCGAGCTGATTATTACACCAACAAAGCAGAGAGGTATTTACGATTTTGAGGACCCGAAAAAGAAAAGATACGAAATTTAGCCTCGAACAAATCAACCGGAAATAAGTCGCATCTTCTATCGCTGGATGGAGGAGGAATCAGAGGGCTCATTCTGACCACTGCATGATAGCTTTCAGTTTTTTTGTAACTCAAATATTCAGATTCTCGCCGAGATCGATCGAGAAATACCGGGAATTGTCGATAGTTGTTCGTGGGCTGCTGGAACTTCCACAGGTGATATCTTTGTTCTTCTGTACATATTAACATAGAAATTCTCTCTAAACAAGCCATTTATATTATTCCTCTCAGGCTCAATTCTCGCCTTGGCACTAGCACACGGAAACACCATCGACGAATGCAGGAACATGTACTTCAAGTTCAAGGTTCATTGCAGCGCTAGTTGGATCTGAAATCCCTTATTCAGGATGTTGTTTTCACACCTTCCCAATCCGGCTATGTTGACTACGACGTCTCTGTAAGAACTATGAGAGTTTTCGGCGCTTCTGCACTTTAGGTGGTCTTCCTATTTCCCTCTCCCCCTCCCCCTCATTCTTCCTCATTCGACGCACTCCGCACGGTTGTCGTGCGCACGAATCGGAGAGAATGAAAAGCAATTTACTCGTAACTCAATTAAGTCACTCGCTCAGACGAGATTATGTCTCTCAAAATGAACGCTCTCTCGCAACCTCCATTTACATTCCACCTCAACCTATATAAGTGCTGATTCTCATTTCTCTGGTTCAGTCCATCGCTCTCCTATCGGAGGAGAGGGAGGGGAGCATTCGCCCCCGCGAACTTGGTCTCCTCCGAGAGGGGAGACCGCCTCTCTTCTACATAGGAGAGGAAGAATGAGGGGGAGGGGGAGAGGGAAATAGGAAGACCACCTAAAGTGCATAAGCGCCGAGGTTTCATACTTGACTGACGAAAAAACATTTCAGATCCTCGAGAGATTCCTGAAGAGAATCTTTGTGAATGCTGATGGAGAACCAACGACCATGCAAGAATTGAGGTTTTCAAGGAAAAATGATTTAAAAAATTGAGAAATTCAGGGAAATGAGCGGAAAGAATATGATTTCGACCTCAGTCGATCGATCAAAGTCGAAGTTCGCTACTGTATTGTTCAAGAACTATCAGGTTCCTATTTTTCCTGATGATCACTGATACTTAATAAAATTAGCTTCCCACGGATTCGTCCGATGACTCCGACAAACTCCATTTGCAAGATCCTGCGGACATTCCGGTCTGGGAGACTGCACGCTGCACAAGGCTTGTCGTTTCATCCTCTTTCAGTCAATCTAAATATCTTTGAGTGCCGCCCCGTTCTACTTCAAATCGCACAAAGAGTACGGAGACGGGGGTATTACCAACAATAATCCGACTGTGCTCCTCCTTGATCAATGGGTAAATGAACCGTAATTTCCTGTGAAGCTTCGCATTTTTCAGTACACGTACAAGAAGTCAATCAAGGCAGGCTTAATCGAGGTTAGATTAAGGATCGAACGACGATTGAAGTTAAAATGCCGATTTCAGGACGAGAAACCAATCAAGCTGGGTGCCGTGATTTCCATAGGCACCGGAAAGGAGGCGGAGGAGGAGGTGATTGACGTCATTTTTGATATCGCAGCAATTGTGAAATCCGAACACCAACTTCACACGAATTGAAACTTTACTTTGATTTTGCAGAAGCCCAAAATAGGAATGAAGGAAGTGTTGAATTTGCTTGGACTGCCAACACTCTCCAGCCTTGTGGGAACTTGGAGAACTGCGAAGCAATTTTTCGCACAGGTGGGAATGGTTGTGTTGAACGGCTTTTTTGTTTCAAAATCATCATGGCTAGTCGGCAAATGAGTTGCAATAGTCTAGAAAAAATCATCCGAATCAGATCGCTAAATCAGACGGAGATGTCGTGGAAGCGTCACGGAATTCGACGAGGGACCGCGTGAGTTCGCTTTTCCTCTAAGTTCAAAGGTCTAGAAAATCCTATCACAACTAGGAACTGTTAAATCGATGTGTTTGATTAGTGAAATCGTTGCTGTCTTTCAGAAAGGCTCCTACTTCCGATTCACTCCAATCTACGAGAAGGAAATTCGAATGAACGAAACGAATAATGAGATACTGATTGAGATGATGTGGACGGCAAAGGTGTTTTTTATTTAGTGCTTTAAGAAATAGTTGGAGAATCAAAGAATTTTCAGGTATACATGCGAGAACAAGTCAAGGAGATGCACCTACTGAAGAAAGTTCTTGCTAGCGGCTAATAATCAGTATATCGCGCCGAATCCGGCCGGAGAATATTTTAAATGATATGCTTCACTCACTTCTTTTTAACTTAATTGATAGCGTATCAGAAATATCGATTGTAACGATCCGTAATGTGAGTTTTTCAAACATGAATTGATAAATATTATTTGCATTCAAACAATTTTTGGTATACTGAAAACAAAACGAAAAAGATCGAAACGATCTTATCGAATTCTTCGTCGCTTGTCCAAGGAGTTCCGTTCTCGATACTTACTAGCTCTCACATCTGGAATAATCTATGTTGAATTTCTTAATTCCCTAATCCCCGAATTTTGCATAATATGTAATATCTACCTGGCTCGTTTCCGATCCACAGTCGAGAATACTGGAGGATGTCGAATTCATCTGAAGTAAACAAGTTTCAATGCGTTTCACGGTGATAAGACGTTTCGGAAAAATAATTTCAGAAAAGGACGTTTCAGAAATGTTTTTCCAGAAATTTTTTTCCAGAGGAGCGCGCACACCACTTTTGAAGCAATTTCCGCCTGATTAAAAATAGATTTTCTTATTTCTATTGATCAATTATGTTCCAACTCGCTTAGGAGAACTCGTTAACAATAATAAAGTTGTCAGTAACTGAATGTAGGCAGTTTCCATTCTGAAAATTTCTGAAACGTCCGTTTCTGAAATGGGAATTTTCAAGTTGTTTCTCCGAAACATCTTATCACACGTTTCACCCTCAATTTCGCTCACCTTGAGCGCCAATATCAGTCAGAGAATATGATATCGCCTATTGATGCAGCTTGCCGTGGTCGAGATGGAGTAGGCATCTTGAAAAGTGATTAGAGCGAGGAACACGAAACCATCGCCGAAAAAAGCGAAAAGAAACGGCACAATAATTCAACAGATAGTGGTTCAAATTCAAGTCAAAACCACAGCGTATTCTCGTATAGCGAGAGGAGTCATAGTGGTGTTATTCGTCTTATCGCTGTCTCTCTCTCTCTCTCTCTCTCTCTCTCTCT
>LS493029.1:22889-45705 GCA_900490845.1 Pristionchus japonicus
TTTTCGTTTACGGCATTCAAATTTAGCCTATTTAAAGGAATATTTCACCGTGTGATTGCCGTGCGATCCCCGGAATTGAGGGTGGACAAAAAATATAAAACAATAATAACAATTTTTCGTTGCGAATTCAGCGAATGCTTGAAATGTACAAAATGTGCAAAATGTACATTTGTTCGGAAATGTGGACGATGTACGATAAGTTCACGTTTGAGAAATAGTTTATTGGAAAAAATATTCTGGAAACAAATATTTGAAAAATAACGAAATTGGAAAATTCAGCACGGAAATAAATAAATAAGAAAGTTATTTCGTGGAAATCATTTTTGGGAAACGCCCAACTCGGAAATTTTGAGCCGGAATTAGAGAACCGGTAAATAGCATATCACTGTGTTGTTTGACAGCCGTTTTTCGGTGAAACTTCGCACTTTCACTGATTTTCTTTTGTTTCAATTGTTTTTTACAGCATGAAATCAAAGAAACAGAAAAAAATTGAGCCAAATGGGTGAGAGTTCATGTATTTTGTGACGTGTGCTATTTCCTGGTCCTACCGTACTCCCAGCAAAAAATTTCCCAAATGGTAATTTCCCAGAAAACTGCTTCCCATCTTTTTCTTTATAAAATTTGTATTCTTATTTATTCTTTCCCGATTATTTTCTTCCAAAATATTTGCTTTTTATTTAAATTTTCTCAAAACGTTCTTTACTAGAAAACCGTTTCTCATATGGTTTTTTCCCAAAATAATTTAACAATTCCTGGTAGTACCGAGGGAAGGGAAGGGAGAGAGAGAGAAAAGGAGCGGAGCCTCTCTCTTTCTTTTGCTAAATTCCTAAAATATTCGAATTAGTCAAAATCGAGAGGAGGGGTTGTTTTCGAATAGTGGAACCCCTTTATCCCTCGATTTCGACTTTTATTGCGCCATTTTGACATACTCAAACTTGTCCGATCATGCTCCTCCACTGGCCATTTGTGAAGGATAGGAACAGCTACCGAAAACTTTTTAGAACAGACAAAAAGGTTGAGAACTCGAGGTGTGGTCGCTATGGCCAGATATTGCGCGCTTCTCTATCCCCACTAAGTGGGCGGAGCTTGCGGTCTCTAAGTATATTCGATCAAAACTGAAGAAAAATAAGATGCAACAGAGAAAGAAGAAAAGAATAATACAAGCAATATACGTTTGCAGTGTATTGTTGTAAGAAGGCTAAAACCGAACACGTTGTTTCCAGACCACAGTGGGCAGTGCACATTTTCTTGAAAGCCTGACGTTATAAATATTGTACTTTGATTATTTTCCTTATTCAAACCTTGGCTTTCGGTTGCCCAGTGCCAACAGATAGCACGGCGCCCAACTTCATCCTTTCAGTTTCCTGAAGTGTGGTTTAACACAATAACCTACTGAATGCTGAGAATCGGCCACAATAATAATTACTGCTTAGCACTAACATTGTTATCGTAAGCATTGTTGATTTTGTGAAACTCGGTGAGTAGAAGTTCGGTTGGATTGTTTGCCTGGAAATAATGAAACTTAACTGTTTTCGACCTGAAAAAATACGAGGATCCCTCCGTCTGTGTGGATATCGTCTGGCGAAGAGAAATAAAACGGTGCAGCGCTGTAAATTTTTCGCTCAACAATGTACTATATATGATGATAATTAAGCAAATTATTTCGTGATAATTCCATGCAACTTTATAAGTAAAAACCTGGAACATCTTGCGGCAAACTTGATCTCAGTCTTGAACGGACAATAAGGATTCTTCTTGTCATTCTTTCGCTCTTCATCTAAGCGTACGAAGACTGCTTCCCGCCTAAATGCAGCACTGTGAAAAAGTGTGGAGGGGAAAAAAAGATAAGAGAATAGACGGATGGAAAAGTCGATGGAGAAAACAAAAAAATGAATAGGCGTTTTTCTGAGATCTTGATTCTCCGTGATGCTGCGAGAAATTTGTTTTTCACTCCTCACATCTAAATATACTTCAAGTCCCGTTCTCCACAGGTAAGCGAAAACTTTTAAAAAAAGCGACAATTCTACATTTTGTTCAAAATAACTTCTTCTTCTTCCCATGCGACTTTTTTTCCATCCGGGTGAAAATCACCACTGACTTTTTTCCACAGCCTTAGTTCTTAGTTTCAGAACAACGATTCCCACGCATTGTCTTTGCAACCTCAAAATCTCAAAGTCACATATGCCTTGAAGTTCTCTTCTATATTTTCCCTTTTAACAATATTGCAATGTGGATAAGATGATAATTTGCCAGAATAAAAGATCGATTGGTTGAGCAACTCGCCAACTTACTTTTAAGTGTCATGTTTTTTTTGCTATTAAGAGCACGATGAAAGAGTGGCTTTTAAAAAGAACACGAGAGAGATGCAAATACATTATCCAAGAGCTAGTGAATAATAAATACTTAGCTCTACTTCAATTTAATATGTTGAATTAATCTCTTCCAGTAAACACTGTGCATATTCTCGCCTTTCTTTTTTCATTGTTTCAGGCAGCGAGCTCCACTGAGGAACTTCAGTTAGTTCACATGTCGACAGACTTAAGGCCTTTGAGACACTGGAGGCGAGAGAAACGGAATCATCTGAAATACGGCAATAATTGCTAGCAATCATTGGTTGACAACGGTTTTAGGTTATACTAAAATATGTTACCTTCTATATATTCCTCTTCTTCCTTCCCCTCGTCGTTATCATTTGATCTCAACTAAAAGGTTGTGTGAATTTCACTCAAATTTAATCAAAGATATACATTATAGCTCTTGAAAAGAACCATCTCCGCTGGGGTCACAGAGTTATCGCACGTTGTAACGGCTACGAACTTGCCATTTCTTCAATATATACTATATTCAACTCTTTAATACATTTAAATTGAGAAAAAAAACATGTCTATATATCAGCAATTCGCATTTTATCAAATGTACAAAAGCTCACTTTCTGAGAGTTGACATTTTCGACGATCCATTAAGTTCCTTCTCTAGCACTTCTTCAAGAAGCTAAATCATTTTCGTTACAGAAGATTTTTAGAAATAATATTTCGAGGAATTTAAAAAAAACTCTGCGATCTATGATGTTGCACTAAAAGTTCATCATCATCTGACATAACCTCGTGTGAGTAGTTTACGGCGGGGGACGTTCTATAGAATACGACATCCTGAAATTAATTGCTCAGATTCTGTTTAAAAAAAGTGTGCGCATAAGCAATCTTTCATCATTATCGCAGAGTATCTAACAAAATGTGAGAGCAAAAAAGTGAGCAAGATTACCTTAAGGCGGAAATATATATTCCTGCATTCAGCAATAGTCTTTCCTTGAGCAAGGGCGATTGCCAGAATTGCTCCTAGAATGATTTTGTTTAAACATATTTGATTTTCACTAGATCCTTTAATAAATCACCCGTAGAAGATCCGGCGAGGAATGCAAATTTATCTCGGATCTTATTCTTTCCCGTGACCTTCTCTAGTTCATTCAGGATCTGAATAAAAATCTAATTGTTTAAGACTATTCTTAATATTTCTTGTGGGCAAAGAGCGGAATGAGCGAATCCGCCGATTTTGCTCTTCCTTTCCCCTCCTCTCAGATCCTCTAGGCTAGAATGAGGGAGGAGACGGGGACCACTTAATACCGATACCGATATATTATCTGCAAACTACAATTAACCACAAAAAGAAACCGTTGTCATAACAAGTCCTCTAATTCCTCCTCCGTCTAAACTCAATAGATGAGTTTTTTCTCCTCCTATTCTCATAGCTCTCACTGCATGATTTCTTAATTTGCCTAAAACTTTTGATACATTACGCAATTTAAAAAAAACAAATACGTGGAGTGTGCTTGCTTTGCCTCATATTGGATTCGCGAGAAGATCTGAGAACATTTCGCATCTGTGTGCTACAAAGTATAGTATTATTTGCTTGGATTTTAAAAAGCTGCCATATAAGTTCAGTAAGTTCAGTGAGAGCAATCAAAAATTTACAAGTTTTTTCACTGTATGAAATGAGAGGTCGTAAAATATGCGCACAGTCCATAGCCATACCTCGATTTTTTCGCAAGTTCCTTTAGAACCTTTTCTTCCTCCCTTCCTCTTTCAGCATCGAAGATAATGAATGTCTTCGCAACTATCGGGACGTTATTCTGCAGAAAAAAATGTTTTAAAAAAGCAAAAAATCAGGGTTCATTAGATTGTTCAGAATATCAAAAATACCTTCACTGCTAGTTCAAGAGGAGTGAATCCCTCCTTGCTTCTTGTATCAACATTCACATAATTTGCCAGCGACATGATAATAGCATCCAGGTCATTGTTCCTAAAGCTCCATGAAAACTGAAAACTGAATTGATTCTCACATTGTCGCGATATGGATGGGAGTAGCTCGATCGATGTGAAGGAGATTTGCGATGGAAGTGATTGTGGAGAGAACCTATGTCAAACAAACACAATAAAACAAATGTGATTCTCACTATTTCAGCCATATCCTTTGTAAAATTTTCGTTCTGTTCGATGAAGTCATCAAAATTCTTGATGAGCTTATCCATGGCTTGAGAGACGTTGAACTGCCTGGATCGAAATCGAGATTGATAAGTTTCATCAATAAGGTTTCTCCACGCATAAAACGATCTATCTTTTCGTATTCAAAATGCACTCACTTATACTCGGTGTTGGTGTTTACAGGATTGTATAAGTTCCAAAGACCGCATTCGATAGCTCGGGGAGTTAGTTTATCCAACAAGCCCTCTGTAATAATGTTGTCATTACTCACAACTTTAATATTATCCTTACTTACTTACACAGTTTTGGTTCAGAATTTTTCTCAAGAGCATTAAAAGTTATGGAATTTCTAACCTTTGGGTGGCACTGTCAGCAGTGCGTTCATCGATTTTGCAAGAAAGTCAGCATATTCAGGCAGCTCTTTTTTCTTGAATTGAGGAGTCTTAGCCTGCTCTGCGTTTTGTGGCTTGGGAACAGAAAGAGTGTACTTGTATGCATCCAAGTGCACAGCATTCTTTTCTAAAACGAGACACTCACCACCTGAATAATATGTTTTAGAACAAACCACGCTGGGCTGGTCCTTCAGAGGTTTTGGGTCGATTGCCCACATTCTCTCGCTGAAAGTAATATCTTATCAAACTGGTTGAATGTATATTTTCCAACCTTGACATGAGGCGTAGGCGGATGATTCGGATGATTCTTGAACGCTTCAGCCATATAGAGAAAGCATCTCACTGCGACACGTTTCGTTTTCGGGTGCTTGAGCAGGTTTATCCATTCTAACACCTGCTTCTTCCCTTCTTTGTCCATTTCCGAAACTGACGATTGTTATATGAATATCAAAACTAAAACAATATAATCAAGAAGAAGAACAAATCAATGTAAAAGAGAGGTGGAAACGTTGCACGGCATTTTCCGAATAAATGCCGTCTCAGTACTGTTCCTAACGTTCTTCTTCTCCGAAGGGCGCTGATTAATTGTGAATCAGCACCGGAGAAGGAACGAAAATAAATAGGCTCCCCATTGTTTGCGTCTTTTCCTTTCTTCTCAACACAACTCATTTATCGATCGATAAGTATAAATATTACACGGCAAGGCTAAGTTGTGACTATTTTCACGGCATAATATCGATAAATGATAAGTTATTGTAACTGATATGGTCATGGAACACAGAACATGATCGATAACTGATAAATCATGGCGATTGATATGAGTAGTCATGGAACACTGGACCTATGGAAACCAACAGATTACAATGAATTATAGGGGCATGGAACACACTGACTCGATTGATAGACTGCGGTAGCTGATATCCTCACGGTAGAAAATGTCAATCGATAACTAATCAACACTACGAAAGATCCACATCCTCCAGCCCAATAATCCTCAAACGATGCTCATCGACAACTACGGTAGGCGAGGAGGAGGTGTTTGGGTCGAGAAGGGACAGATTCGGGCTGGACCCAATGCCGGTCGGGGTGGTGGTCCGAGGAGCCGGAATGGGTCTACTTTGCGGTTCCGGCTCTGGTTCAGGTGCCATCTCGAGGAACTCCGGTCGATGGACGTCGTCTGTGAAGGAGATGAGGTCGTCGAGTTCCTAAATAACATTGCTTTCAATCATTTCATGAAGTGATTTATGTCAACTTTTTTGCGCTCTGCGGTAAGGATGTACAGGAATAACATTGCTTTCAATCATTTCATGAAGTGATTTATGTCAACTTTTTTGCGCTCTGCGGTAAGGATGTACACTGAATTTCCATAGCTATCGGCAAATCAAAGTGTATTGATAGCATACCTGGGATCTCCGCTTCAACTGCCGCGGCGTCGCTTTCTTCGGTGAGTGCGTGGCGTGAGGAGAGTCGTGCGGAACCTGAGAGATTTCTCGGCTATCACGACTGAAGTACCAGTCTCATGCTGTGGAAAAAGTGGGGGGAGAGAAGAGAAAAGAGAAAAATCGGGTGGAAAAAGTCAAAGGAGAAAATGAGAATTTTGAATTCGCGCATTTTCGAGATCTCACTTCTCCGTGGAGCTAGAGATTTTTAAATTGGGGAAATGGGTTTTTCACCCCTCAGAACCCTAGTAACGAAGATAAAAGTCGCTAGCTCCTCGGGGAAGCCCGATATAGAAAAGGCGCCAATTCAAAATTTTCGTTTTCTCCTTTTTCTCTCTATGCGAGTTTTTCCACCCCAGGAGAAAACCTCCTCTGACTTTTTCCGCAGTATCAGAATCAGTAGGAAAGTCCGCTTCCTGATCAATTGGTTCGAAACTTTCACCTGCTCTCCATGCGGTTCATCCACAGCCACCGTCGAGTGTTTCTCTCGTTCCCTCACAGGGAACGGTTCGAAATTAGCTCCAGCAGCGACCTAAACATGATTGATTTTTGTCTATGATGCTGTAGGACGTATCATTCGAGATGCAAGGAAGGTCTCACAGGGAAGGGCTCGAAGTGAGCCCCAGCAGCGAGACTGATGCCGGGCGTCTCGAGGGGAGGAGCGGCAGGGGTGTCCGTGTCTTCCGGGAGCTGAAATTTAATATTTGTTCGTTACCAAGCACTAGGATGAGTGGGGAGCACATTTCTCCTGCATTAGTTATGCTGTTTCGTTGTGAAAGTAGAATGGCGAATTCTGATCCTTACTACTTATCATATCAGTTGTTGTTCACTTCTTCACTGATTTCCGCGTTCATCCTGAGCCGCCAACACAACAATTCACTCCACCTCAGGCATCCTCGCAGCTCTCGCCGACGGTCGCTCCGACATCGATCTGCTCCTTCTTGCCGGGATGACGAATAGGCTCTCCGATGGGGCGGATTTCCTGACAGATTTTTTACTCTCAAAAATAAGCTGGGTGGATTGCAACTTGTTTCATCGGTTGCTTTTGCACCATATGTGAAATGCATTCCGCACCATTGTTGGTATCGGTCTCAGCTAAACTTGCGCCAAACTCACAGCAGATTGGGCGGTGGTGGTCGGGGTGGTGGCTTCGCTCGATCGCGACCTCTCTGAAACACGTCGATTTCATCAATTTTTTAAGAAATTGAAAGCTTTCAAAGTATCAACCCACACTCTCTTCTTCCTCGTCCCTCCATCCATCATCCATTCTCTCCCTAGCCAGAGGCGGAGGCCCCATTCGCTCCTCCTCTCGCGAGGGTAGGTCGAGAAGTGGTGGTGCGGGGCTGAATTCGAGTTTTGTTTTTCGTAGTAGAAGCAAGTCTGGAATTACCGAGCAGCGGGCAGCGTTTCGATGGCAGGAGGAGTTGGGGCAGTGCTGCAATGATAACTTTGTGATAATTCGTACAAATTAGGCGTGACCTGTCAAGCGTGAGAACTTCTGCACTTTTCTCTACATCGTCTGATATGAAAATTCGTCTATTGTCCAACAAAAATTCAGGAGTATCCAAATGTGCATGCATTTGGAAAAGACAGGGAATTAGTACCAACCTCGATCTCGGATCGGGCGGCGTCGGGCTGGTGCCAGCCATCGGCCTGTGCCTTCCTCTCCTTCCTCCGTCCACAGAGTACGAACGACCGTTGATGATGCGAACGATCTTGGAGGGAGAGCTGAATTAATCATCCTCTCTTAGGTATTTAGTTAGCTAATTAGTTGTAATTGAATAAACTTTACCGTTCTCTAATGGACCTCGTTGAGGGCGCGAATGTTGCTGTGGACGAGAGTGATTTTCTGTAATGGATTGTAGCTTTTTCAGAAATTTTTGCGTAAAGGACAATGTTTTGAACAGCAGTTACTACAAAAACGAACCTCGGAGGCGGCGGGCGCACGGGCTTGACCACTTGCGCGTATCTGGAACATCAATTGCTCCCAACTGTACAATCGAATTTCAGTTATGCTTCACATATTCGTCAAGAACATATTCGCTTGACTCAAAACGATATGTTTCTGTCAAATTGGTCAGAAAGAAATATAGGTAAAGCACTGACCTCGGATCATAATCTATCGTCACTCTGATCGGCTTCCTATCAGCACTCTCGTACGGTCTTTCCTCCTCAGAAGACACTCGCTCGATAGGGATGCGAGTTAGTGGAGGACGTCGCTGTGGATAGAATTGATGGCGAATTTGCGGGAGGGGCACTCCTGCACTTTCCCGGACAACTCCAATTTTCCCAACATCCTCCTCCGTCCCCGAACACCAACCCTGCGGGGAACCATTTTATTTAGGGAACCATTGAAACTCATTTCGTTTTGACCCTATTATTCGGGAAAGTGCAGGAGCGCCGCGAGAGGAATCAAACATACGTTGTGCTCCCGCACACTCTGACTTCGCTGCAGTCTTCTTTCGCTCGAGGGACGAGTGAAGTCTTCACTCTGAAAGGAAGGGATTGAGAAATCAGTCAATCCTCAAGTGAATAAGAACTGAATTCCAACCTTTCTCTTGCTCTTCGGAAACTCATTCAGACAGTGCACAATCTTCTCGAGACTCCTGTAATCTCTGAATTTCGACAAGAACAAACAAAAAATCTCCTCAATTAGTTTTCTCTTTCACAGGTATGAACACATATGTATGGAATGGCCTAATTTAGATCGCCTCAACAATCTCGACAATATTCTCACCTCCTCGATATGAACGCAGGAGGACACGTGAAGCTGTGACGACGCGCATCTCTTTCCATCGGTATCTGAGACGAATCATACATGAGACGAATCAAACAATACAGAGAATCCAATATTTTGCCGCTTTGTGAAACTCATTCAAACATGAGAAACATTAAACCAAACCTGATCGTAAACGTGCTCGTCTCTCAGTCTCACCGAGGGCGGCAGTGACTGGCGATAGGATGAGGTTCTGGAAACGGACTCATCACCGTCTGTTTAGTATTCCATCTGCCATTCATTCAATGGAGAGTAGAAAGCAACAACTCTCACCTATGCATGGGCCGCGCAAAGGTCGGCGGCGGTGGCCGCGGAGGCGGTACCGCCTGCAGCAGTTCCGTCTGCGTCATGCTGTCGTGGCGCGGACTCAGCTGCGACAGCCGCAGTCCGCAATCGGCTGCGGGCAGTGATGCAGCGAATGCTGCAGCAGTTGCAGCATCCGGCTGCCGCCGCTGCTGCGGTGCAGCGTAGATGGGCGATCGTTGCGGAGGAGGGGCAGGAGCTGCTGTAGGTTTGTCGGGCCTGTAGACTTGAGCAGCTGCAGCTGTTGGTAGGCTCATGTACACTGGCGACTCCGGAGCGTCAACATCGGTTTCTCTTTGATGCTCTATATGGGAAGTCGCATAGATGGGAGAGTCTGGAGCATCGACATCAGTCTCTGCAGCTGCTGCAGCTTCTCTGTGCTGCTGGAACTGCGCATTAGCATAGATGACCGAGTCTTGAGCAGCAGCAGCAGCTGCAGCTGCAACAGGCTGCACAAACTGCGATCTCGCATAAACGGGTGTGACTTGAGCTTCAAATGCAGCAGCCGCCGCTGCAGACTCCTCTTCAGGTCGAGTGATGTGCAAGGCTGTGTAGACGGATGAATCGGGTGCAGGTGCTGCAGCCGCTGCAGAAGCATCTCCATCTTTAGAGTGTATGATAGGCGATGGAGCATAGATGGGAAAGGTTGTGGTTTCTGCTGCTTGCTTCACAGGTGTTGCGGGAAGTGCAGGAGCTGCAACAACTGGAGCATCGCTATGGCGTTTCATTGGCAAAGTTGTGTAGACTTTTGATTGCTGATGCTCAGAGACTACTGCAGATGCAACAACGAAAGGACGCATGATCTTGGAAGGTGCATATATTGGCGAATCTGCAACAGCTGCAGCCGCTTGCTGCAATACCGGTGCAGCTGCTGCGGGGCCTTCTTCATGGAAGGAGAAGGAACTGGAGAGCAGCGGTTCGGAGATGGCAGTTACGTTGGGGTCCTCACTGAAATTGGATGATAATTTCGAAAAATTGAGTCTCTCTATTCTACACAGACTATCCCAGCTCTGGCGTGCGAGTGCAGAATTTCTAGAATTCTCTATATTTTGTTCTTCTATCATGGGACAAGGAAGAAAACATCAAGGCGAAAGGTGTCAACAATGGTAAGGATTCCCAGTCTCAGGAATGTTTGTTTGTCGAAAACAATGTGCTTCCCTTAAAATTCCCAAGCCACCACAGTGCGGGGTTGGTATCGTAATTCTCTGAATTCTATAGAATGTTTAGTATCGTTTCCAGATGTTTAGATTAGTAACTCCGATACTATAACCCTGCACCGAATCCCGTGTGATGAAAACATGCTTGCTCAGGGAAAAATTGTTTATTCAACAGGACAAAAGAAGTGATTGTGACTATAAATGGGGACGGTTAGACTTGCACCGAGTATGGAATAATGGAACTTGGTTGGATGATCAAAATAGAAATTTTTCATCAATTTGGATAATTGACTAATGTAATGTTAGTGAAGCGAACAATCCAGCAAAAAGAGAAATCATCCAACCAAGTGTGTTTTTCATCGGGGAAGGAAATCATAGCAACCGGGGAGAGCAATTCTTGTACAATCGGAAGAACGATTATGAACGCATGCTGAGAGGGAAAGTGCTGAGGGTTTGAGGGATAAATCAGTGATCGGGATACGGTAGTGGGTGGTTAGCGATCGCAAAGTGAGTCTATTTACAGATGTCCTACGATCTCTCCCAGCGCATCTCTCGTCTGGTAGAGCATGAAAATGTCACCGGACCTGCTCTTAGAGCGATCTAGGGCTCCTTGAGGCGGTGGGGAGTCGTAGCGAGAGTCCGAGCGATACGAGGGAGGAGGACGGGCATACATCGCGTTGTACTCTGCGCCAGGGCTGTAGGCCCTGCTCGGCGCGTAGAGCGGAGAAGCCGCGCCCGCGCGTCGCAGCGGCGACAGCGACGCCTGCCGACGCAGCGCGTCGTGGTAGTCGTCGGGCGTGCGGGCGCGTGACGCGGGCCGCGCGCCATAGCCAACGCCCGAGTAGCGCGTGTCGACGCTCATGGGGGAGAGCGGGCGGGCGTCCGCTCCGATCGACGGCGACGTCACGATGGGCAGCGGCGTTGGCGCGGGTGCCGCGCCCCAGCCAATCCGCGGCTGCGCCGGGGAGACGCCGTTCCCGATGCGCGTTGAGGAGGTGGACGAGGGCGAGAAGAGACGAGGAGAGAGCGCGGCGGATCTGAAAGAGAGAACTGAATGAGTTTCACTAATTATTCAATTAGGAATTGCTCCATATTCGATGTTATCACCCATCTTTCCTAGAACCAAAACAAATATTTCGCTCACCGCGTCTCAATGGTAATATCCTCATCCGAGATGCTCTCCTTGATAACTCTTCCGTTCCTCGAGTCCTCTCGTATCTCTCTTGAGCGCGCACGCACGTACGAGGGAGAGGAGGAGGCGTCACTGAAAATCAAATGGTCTGATTATGAGGATGTTGTCGTTTATTGACCAGATTCCATTATTTGAGTTCCTGCATTGCTCAAACGCCAAACCCCTCAAGTTAGGAGATCATCATCCGCTTCCACCAGTTCTTCCGTAGGACCTTTTTCTCCCCTGTCACATCTCATTGTATTTATAAAATTTATTCAAAGTGTGTGCTGATCGCATTGATGAATATCCAAATTTTCGAGCTTTAGAAAAGATGTGAAACCTATTTCGCATTCAATGAAAGACTCACCGTCCCCTAGTCTGTGCGATGCTCGGAGGGGATTAATTATGAACTGCAACTTTTAATGCTCAGATTATACCTCTTTTACACAGTAAGTTATTATTCAAGAGATTGTCACGGCTTTTGAGGAGTAGCTTGTAAGTAGACGACTCACCGTCCCCTAGTCTGCGCAATGCTCGGAGGCGGCACCGCCTCATCATCCGTTTCCACCAAGTCACTCTTCCATTGCACAGCCTTCGCCCCACGGTCGTCGATGAGAGTCTCGGTTCTGGAAGATAATGTACTGTTCATTATGCAGATTCGTATCCTTGGTTTGCACAGAAGTCTCAATTGGAACAGTTCATACACTCCAGCTCTGTTTGAACAGACACGCTCCTATTTTTGTCTAGGATAGAACTATTTCGTCCTGCACATACTGACTGATGTATACCTCGTATTCGCCCACTGCTCGTATCTCAGCTTTTGGAGCATTTGAACACTTGGTAACGAATTCGGGGGACTTTGCTCTCGCAAAAGAAACATCATCTATCAATCTCCGATATTCAAGCATTCAAACGCCTCAGAGACTCTGAAATTACCTCGTGTTCGCCCACTGCTCGTATTTCGGCCCGTACAGCAGGTCGGGTTTCTGGTTGGGTGGCAGGGCGAGCCGTTGGTAGGCATGGAGGGGCTCGCCCGGCTCACGGAAGATCTGCGATTTGGGGATGTTAACGTCTCTTTTTCTCTTGTTCTTTTTTTTCATCAATTGAAATCGGGAAGAAAGCACTTTTTCAGTCGATATCGGAAAGGAGATAGCTGAATTGAACAATCTCTCGTCCGAGGTACAAACGCGAACGGTGAAACACATCTAAAACACTCCTTGAGTGAACGAACTGAATTAATTCGAAAACTATGTAAAGAGGAAATATCTGAGAGGAAGAAGAAGAACTAACTTCATAAATAACGAAATAATACCTCCATATAGGTGGTAGTCGTAGTCGTGTCGGGTCGCATCGGGAAGTCTCGACGGGAGAGGCGCTCGGAGGGCGCGGGAGGAGGGTTCTGTGGGGATTTTGTCAATCAAGTTGTCAATATCAAACAACCTTGATCGAGAAAGAACAATCAGGAAAGACTCTGGAGGAAACAGAAAAGGAATTCGAAGCTCTTTCGGGAGAAAAAGAGGAAGGAAAATAACTCGAACAATGTAATCCGATCCTCGGCGAGGGCGCTCGCTCAAAATAACTCTCGCGGAAGGGGGCTCACTGAATTTCTGGTGCCAATGCTGGTCAAACAAACAGGGAAAGGGAGAAGGGAAGTTACATGAATGAGTTGGGGATCGGTCGCGTTGTTTACTCGGTTGAGTTTCACACTTTTTCGCGCGCGTGGCTCTTCGAAACAAATAAGAGGCAGGGGAAGGGTCGAAGGTTGAAGGGAGAAACTCAAAGATTAGGCAACAATTTCTCAGAGAATTTCAAAAATTTTGTGGCTTTGCAAGGTTTGGGGGAGAAAAACTCACAGTATTGAAAGTGTTCAACTGAACATCGCGAGGGTCGAGATAAGACACTTCTTCGTCTTCTGAATAAGATTAAATGGTTTTTTTCAAAAATTAATTGCATTTTGGGTTTTTTTGCAGAACAGTGCATACCTAGTTCAGTTTCCTCGAAGCGTGGTGGTTGATAGGGCTGGTACGGCGTTTGCTGGTATGGAGTTGGTTGGTAGGCTGTGGGTCGCGTTTCGTAGGGAGCTTCTGGAAATCTTACAGTGCACTTCCTAATTTTTAATAATGGAAAACAGTAAATCTCGTGCCATGGCCGCGACTCCGAATGAAACCAGTACTCGTCTCACTGCATCCCCTACTCA
Organism: Pristionchus japonicus; assembly: GCA_900490845.1. Classification (NCBI taxonomy): domain Eukaryota; kingdom Metazoa; phylum Nematoda; class Chromadorea; order Rhabditida; family Neodiplogasteridae; genus Pristionchus; species Pristionchus japonicus. The sequence continues at coordinate 36,803 of LS493029.1, forward strand.
CCATTTTCCCCTGACTGATGAGAGAGCGGTTATTACTTTACACGATTCAAGATTCTTGGAATCGAGTTAGAGGTACTCACCATTTGCCAATCTCGGCATCTCTCCCGACTGCCTCTCCAAAAGATGCGATGGAGGCGCGTAGTGCTGTTCGTCCTCGCTCGTCGTTGGGGCTGAGATGGTATTTGTTTATTGATTGATTTATTAATTTTATAGACTCTATTCGTTGCCATGGATGCATCGAACTCTCCGCGAGTCCTTCGATTTTGTCTCACAGATGAAACGCATTCCATAGAACGCACTTCACTTCACTCATTCGAATGTTTGTGAGAACAAAATGAGTTTCATCGATGATGTGACAGCAAGGAGAATTTAGAGGCTTCGATATTATCCTTGTGCTCAACCGAAGAACTAAACAACGTGCGAGAGAGTAGAAATACGCTCACCAATCTCCTCAATCACTGGCGCCGCAATCGGGAGTGGGGCTGCAGCACCTAGGGAAGGAAGAGGCGAGGAGGCGGAGGGAAGCGACCAGGGGTCTGCAAAATGAGGCCGTATTAAACCATTTATTCAGGATGGGAGAAAATTACGAACTATTGATCGAGAGAGAAAAAGTGAGCTATTGTGAGGAGGGAAGCGCCTCACATCTACCTCACGCAATTAGGCTAGGGTGTCATATTCCTAATTGGGAGAGCAAACTCGGACACAAAAGTGGCGCATCAACAAGATCAAACAACGGCTTTTTATGCATTATTTTCTTTTCAGTAGATATCTGATCTTTGATCTCCATACCTGCATGCCTGGAATGATGCGAGGGAGCGGGCGCCGAGGCAACTCCCGATTGCACGATGAGACCTGCAATTGATTCATTCGGTTACAATCTTCTTTGCGTAAAATATTTTATTTTGTTATGTTTCAGAGTCACTTCGAAAATGCTGCTTTGCGAAGCCGAACAGTTGCAGAAATCATTCCACTGAAATAAAAATAACTTCTTGGATAACTGGCTCAGCTCAACCGCTCTGATTTTAAACAGGGATGGGAAATGAGAATGGTGAGAATGGTAGAATACTCTATGAGGAAAGCCTGGGCCAGATATCCAAGAAGTGCCGAATAAAAATATTAAAATCTCACCCGAATGCGCTCCACTCGTCGTGATGGTCGTCGTCATGTTGATGGTCATCCTCGAGGACGGACGACGAGAGGAGGAGGAGGACTGGAAGGAGAGATGATTGGGATTGGGACCAAGTTAGGAAGAAGAAAAAGGGGCAGAGAAAAGGTTTCCGTTTTCATCTTTGGTCCTAGGAATAATAAAGTATGCAACGGCAGTACTTAACAAACAAACAAGCTTCTTCTTGACAAAACACCTTTCATTGAAACAGCGTCAAATGCATCAATTTTACATAGAGGCTACCAAAAATTTGGCTACGAAATAAGATCCTACAAAATAAAACGAGACCATTTGCCAGCTACATACGTACAAACTGAATTAGAAATGTGTTCTTTCCACGATCTATTTCAGCTAAGTTCAAAATAAACGAGACCATTGGCACCTGCGAGGAGCTCTTCGGGGCGGGGATCCGCGTGTTCTTCGCAGTGCTCGAGCTCCGATTCGAAGCTCTCGAAGAGGTCCCGCGGTGGTCTCGGCCCATCCTGGAATATGGCATTAGTATTCACTCGTCAAAATACTCAAGAAAAGAGCAACAAAAAACATGAATAATGCACTGAAGGACGTTCACAAATGCTCGAGAATGAAACATGTTGCATTAGAGAAGCAGCAGAACGGATGCAAAGAGCGATAATCCATCTGCACTTTCCTTCCTCCTCCAGAAAACCATCGAATCAGCTGATGATACCGGTCTGTGCACTATCACAACAGAGAGCAGGGAGGAAGGAGGAGCGAGGCTTTCTCGATTATGACTGATCTATCGATCTGTCTGGCAACTTATAACGAGGATCAATAGAGAGGCAGCCACAAATGATACAGAGCATCTCCATTCTGCATGCTTTCTCGCTCTGATTGACAGGCGAGAGAGCAATGGAAAGAATCAGACAATAACTGAGAGGAGCGAAGAAAGTGTGATGAGCATTGAGGCGGAGAATCTCAGAGCAAACAAGGACTTGAATTTGCCTAGTTGCGTGATCCCAATCGTGCCTATTGTGATAAGTTCACAGCTTGGCTTCACAACACTCCTAACAAAGAAGCATGCACGAGGAAACGCCTGGCACGCGTGCTGTTGAAGGATTTCAATGGAAGATTGTATGCCAAACAACGAAGTCGAGAAAAGAGCATGGCGAAGTGAGAGATGATAGTGATTGCGTGAATTGAAGGAAGGCGAGGGAGTAAGCGAGAGGAAGAGAGTTGAGGAGGAAGAGGAGGAAGACTCTTTTGTGTGCCAGATCGCAACTCGCGCGAGAAGTGGAGGCATTGATAGTGGGAGGAATCGTAAAGAAGACGCGATTTGCAACTACGCGATTTCCAAGGTAAACAAGATTCAATTTTGTGGGAAAAAGAGTGATTTAATACTGAAAACGCATCTAATCAAATAAAAATGTGCTTAGAAAACGAATCCTTTTGAGTGGCGTGCATGTAAGAGAGACAAGTGATTCAGTATGCAGAGATACGAGAAAGGAACAGGAACGAACCACTACCATGATTGCATAGAGAAGTAGAATATGAAACTGCATTGAAAGTTGACGTTGAAGAATGACAGGAATACCAAACGAGGATGAAATGCGTTAAGAATCCCTGAAAAAGAGTGACAAGTGATTCAACATCCCTAGAATTACAGAAATGCAGCACTCTCCTGATTGCACAGGGCTGCAGAATGTGGGCAGCCTGGTTCACACTGGAGCGTATTTCAAATCAATGGCAGTTCGATTAAAACAAGATGAAGTGCACCAAGAACCACTAACATGATTCAACATGCAGGGAGAGAAACAGAATCGTAGCACTGATTGCACAGGAGAAAGAAACCGGAGAAGCTGTCTACTCTCCGGTTCTCGCGTTTTTTTCTCCGTTGCTCGAGGGTGGAAGAATGACTCACTACCTGTCAGGGGTACAACACGAGTAAATCGATGAGCGATACAGGAGAACGTCTTAGAAATCACCAAAAGTCAGGGGCGAGTAGCTTTCCCCTCGGTCACTAATGAAGGGGCTCTGAGCTGAGCAAACAATCTTATCCCGTGCTTGTTTTGATTACAAATCCACTGATACATTTCACAAATTCGATTCTTGACAAATCAAGTTAGCTAATTAACTACAAAGCGATCAGCCTTTACACTACTAATCAGGAGGGATTCGGGAGCGAAGTATAGGGATAGAGGGAAAAGCCAAACAAGAGTACAATCGCTCAACGGCGGATGAGTAGCGCGTTGGGAGAGTGGCGGGTGACTCAAGTAAGCAAACATTGGATCATGGTTTCAAGCGATAGTGGTGTGCTTGGTGCGCGACGTGCACTAAGCCAGCGACGAATACCAAACGTCGCCTCCGTTATTGGATCGACGAGAATGTTCAATCGATTGCGCACACAGATAAGGGTACGCGCCTGGAGGGGACGGGAGAGGGAGGCGAGTGATGGGGAGAAGAGAACAAAAAGAGAGAAGAAGAGGAGATTTGTTTTCTGTGGAATGGAATGTGCAATGATTCGGATATGCTTCGGAGTGGATTCATCATTTGCTGAAATATAAGTGAACTATTATTTCACTCACAGGAAGGTAATAACTAAAAAATGGATGAATGTATATTTTTCAGTAATCAACACTGCATTCTAATTAATGCCAGCTGGAAGCTCGCGAGAGATTCTTGAGCGTCCTTTCGAAATTTAAACGAAGGTTTTTGAGAACTCGTTCTCGCCCATTAGTGTCTGCATATCATTGTGACTGCAGTCAGTCATCTAACCGTTATGGATCACATAAAAGTGGACGTGGATGGAGCTGCACTTCAGGAGATTGATGGTGCTGCCTTGGAGTTCTCGGAGTCAGATTTGGAGGATCTCACTTTTCTCCTTTCCTGTAAAGACTGTACACTGGTGAGTCTTATGCTCATAGTTCACCACGCCGCCGGCGACCCATGGGGTCTGCGCACCCATGACCCGGTGTTCATGGGTGCGCAGACCCCTACGGGTATGTTCCTTGAGTCGCCGCCAGCCCTGAATACCTATGCTTATGCCTCTAAAAAGACAAACAACAGCCGATAATGGCCGGTGCTCAAGTGATATTTTTGCAGCCCTTCCGCTCCTCTCCTCTCCTCCTCTCGTGCGGGCACTCCTTCTGTGAACAGTGCGTAGACGGAGTGAGAGAGAGACTGAATAATGTGGTATATCCTTCATTTCCCTCACCATCTATTCAAAACACCCTAGATGTAGTTACTTTGATTCATCGAAGCCTTCCAGTTCCTCCCTCCATTCAAATGCCCCACCTGCAAGGAGGAATGCACGAGTGTCGTCAAGAATTATGTGATGCGGCCTTTTGCTGAGTGTGTTTCCATATTTATTATTAATACTGTCATTTGTATCGTGATAGATTGTGAGCGTTCAAAGTAAAGAACTGTTCACGGCGGCTTGCTGAGTGTGTTTTCTGCATTATTATTCGGAAACGTCACTTCGAAATACTAGTTTCAGCGCCAACAGCAATCTAATCTACGGCGGAGTCGATCTCGATGGAGAGATGAGGAAGATTAGGCATGATATTTGATCTTTTGTCCGTCACAATTCGAAAATCTGCACCACACTAACTATCGTAAACTGTTGCAGAGAGCTATTCAAGCGCAGTGACGATCTTTCTCAGGAGATAACTCATTGGAATGAACAAATCGCCCCGATCGAGAAGCACTTTGAGGATCGGGTGTAGGTGATAACATCTTTTGTTTGATCTTTGATTTTCATCTTTATCAATACGAAATTATAAAATCTCTTTCCAGTAAGCCCGCTCACTCATGCTTCCTCAAACTTCCGATTCTCTTCCTCCTCTTCGCCACTATAGTCACTTTCCTCTACGGACCCTCCGTCTGGCAGGAATCTTACGCGTCGGCCGCGCGATACTCCGCGTGGCTCGCGGATGCGGCTGCGGAGGCACTGTGGGCTGGATCCGATGTAATTGATATGGCTGCTTCGTGAACTGTATTTTTGTCTTGTATGTCGATTTTTGTCACAAACAAGAAACGCATTGCATGTGTTTCAGCGGAACTGAGTAAAACATTCATTGAGTACATTGAGTACATTGAAACTGTTCTAGCAATGTTCATATCGTTTTTATTGTTGAATGGATTGACGAAGCAACTGATAGACACATGTCCGACGTCAGTCTGGCAAACGTATGCAATTTAGATGTACATGACTTGTCGAAGAATTGTATGCAACCGCTTTGAATTGTCATACGCATAATATTTTTCGGATCAGGAGTTAAGACTAGATTTCAGATGTGAAGTTGTTGTTCACACGTTCTGGTAGTTAGCATGCTCGAGCGAAATGGAATCTCATTCATTCCTAATCTGATTGGTCTCATTCACTTGCAAATTAGATTATAACGGCGGGAGTTACGGAAGTGTCTCACAGTTTCTGATCTCTCGCTTCATGTATTCCAACCCAAACCTGGAGCTTTACTTGGATTTTCTAATATTCGTTCCGTCAGGTATTTTTGAAATTGATTTTGCTTGTGGAAATTATTCTCAGTTCTTTGTTTTGTCCTCAATGGAATGCTCATGTGGATGATTTTCATGGTGAGTCTAAGATATTTCTCGAACATTCTCGTAATTTGTTTCAGAATCGAAACAAAGAACTGGGTACATATCGATACTTGCTGCTCACACTTGTCCTAACTGACTTGATTAACACGCTCATCCATCTGGTTATCATGCCAGTCAGTGACTTCAATTTTCGATTTTGAGACAAATTATGAATCTCAGATTCCGGAAATATACAACAACGCCTTCATACTGGGCGCTCATAGTTGGTGGAAGTCGAGGTAATCTCAAAATGGAGAAAATCGCTTTACTGAATGTTGAGGGCTTCCGTTTGTCTCTCAACCGTTGCATTCTCTCTGCCTTACTCGGTGCTTTCGCTCAACTTTCTTTACCGACTGGTAGCAGTGAAACAGTACGTTCGGATCCTGCTTCAGTGTGACCAGCTAACATTCAGCCCATTCTCTCTCGACTCTTTCAAGAAACCTACATTGATCGCATTTCTCGGCTTTATCACGGTTGCTAATAGTACCATGTGGTGAATTTTATTATTATTGTCAAATTCTGATTCAAATATCATTTCAGGTTTGTCATTGTATGGATTTTCGGGTTCAATAAAGATGCGAACAAACACTATGTGTGGGATTTGTTTACTGGAATTGACCCGTTTCCAACTTACGTAAAATATTCGATTACTGAAATCGATACCTACAGCATATTCGTGTATTGGGTAAGCGAATCCCTCACTTCAAGAAACGGCTTGAACTTACACAGGAGTACGGCATCTTGGACTTCAACGGTTTTCACTATGATGATTATATCGTCAGTATTATCATGTCCGTTTCGATCTGCGCTGCTTACGGTTTCATGGGCTACGCTTCGTATGCGATTATCAAGCACCTTCGAGAGGTATGTCGGTCAATATTTGTACAAAACAAACAAATATGTAATAGAAATGTGGGGTTATCTTTTTAGGCTCGCAATCTAAGCAATCGCAACCATCACCAACATGTTCAGTTGTTGCGAGCTCTACTGCTTCAGGTTCAATTTGGCTAACATTTCTTTTGATATTTATTTCGAATCGGTTCAATTCAACCCATTACTATCGCCAATCAAATGACATTCCTACGTATAATGCGTCATTTTCTAACGATTGAGTAGTAAATAATGACTATTATCCGCAGGCTCTAACCCCGCTCGTAACTTCGTATTGCCCGATTGCTTGCTGCTACGTACTCCCACTGTTCGGTGAGGCAATATATTGTTAGAGGTTTTAAAAAAAAAAAAATGATCGGTTAAAGAAAAATAAAGCATCGAATTGCTTTAAACGTTCACTTTTCAGGCATTGACCATCCTCTATTCTCCGTAATCACACCGCTTTTCTGCGCTTTTCACCCAGTTTTCGACGAGATTATTATGATCACAACGGTTTCGCAGTTCAGGTTTGTCTCAAGCAAAACTATCAGCAGTTTCATCGCAAACACGCAAACATTCAAATTTCATGCATATTTATTATTTTTGTTACACTTCCAGATACATTTTTTTCAGAAACACGGTCATTGACTGGGTGCCTTGCAAGAACGAGAAAAAACATTCAAGATGCATCCTAATTGAGAATGAGAGGAAGATATCTGGCGAGAGTGGAAAACGGAAGCACACACTGGAATAATTCTTTACTGTGTTCCTGACATAAATGAAAATTATGATTGTCGCAGATGATATTTCATCTCATCAATAAACGAATCCGTGCGATCCTCCCATCTCTCGAGCATTCTCGCTTCATCGTCGCGAAAGTGTATCTGTAATTATTTTATTGTTTTGATATCAAATTAACTAATTATGCTGCTAATTCGACTGTAACATTTCGCATGCTCTATTGTACTCTCTAACAGACAGGAGAACATTGCGAAATGAAAGGTTGAGATGAATGGCATGTTCTCATTACTGTTTAGATTATACATGGTGAACTCGCCTCTTCTTTGGCGCCTACATCAGTCCCGCCTCCTGAAATTAAACATTTCTGTATAATATTGAATTAGTGAACAAAAAGCGATTCAGTCAACATTTCTTAAACGCAAGCCTCTCACTAACCACACATAAGATACTCTCTGCCCGATTTCGAATTGAGGACCGCATGGCCGTAGAATGAACCGTAGACCTCAGTTGGTGGTTCGGGCATGTACTGGGGCTTCTGTAAAATAACCGAGTCCTTCATTCTTTCATCACTCGGATTCAGAAATTGGGAACTTCTAGGATATCTTGCCCAGATTCAACACCTTCCTATGAGGTGAGGGGTGGGATAAGAGAATGATAGGGATAGAATACTTACTGTACGGATAATAATCAGACAGCTCACTTTGAACACCTCCATGTGTTGAACAGTGTACAGATATCCGAATCTACCTGTAGTCGGCACTTCGTTTTTCCGCAAGATTTTGATACGCGAAACTGGAAAACGAAGCTTGAAATGGCAAACCGGGATAAAAAGGTAAAGTATTCCCGGTATTCATTTCTGCGTGATGTCACTGATGGCAGGAAGTGAACTTGAAATGCTCACCCCAATTCGATTCACTGAGCGTTGATTTGTGCCAGTCCAAGAGGTGAGTAACCTGAAGTGGAATGAATGGTATTGAACATATTTGAGGTTCGGAGAAATTGCATAAATACGAACCTTATACGAACGGTTTAGTTTGTGCGTGAGTCGCATTGGGTAATAACACTAGCAAAAATAGAGAAAAGCAAGGGAGATTGATGGATGAGTGTTGAAGCGCGAAAGACAGCGTGGCAAGGGTGGATAGAGATAAGAAATCGCACGCGCCCATCAGTGAGTCATTTCTCTCTATCTCACTCTCACCTCTCGATCTCTAGCTGTGAAGCGCATGTGTTACAAAACAAATGCCAGGCACCCCCTCCCCCATCCCACCGATTCGACAGTGTCGACGGACCTCCGTTTCCTTGCCCACCCACCATATCGATATCTCCTGATGCCATGCCCCCGAACGGAATAAAAATTGAATTGAATTGAATTGAAATTGCATCACAAGAATTCACAAACAATTCGCATCTCTATACTTCAAACTATACTTGATTTATTCGTACAAACGAGGGATCAGTAAGTGTACAAGAACTCTTCCGGAATCAACTGCAGGAACGCCTTCATCTCATCGATGAACACTTCAGAGAATTGGTGCCACTCCATGGCGACGTTCGAACCGTACTCTGCACCGTG
>LS493029.1:46304-67299 GCA_900490845.1 Pristionchus japonicus
AATTGCATCACAAGAATTCACAAACAATTCGCATCTCTATACTTCAAACTATACTTGATTTATTCGTACAAACGAGGGATCAGTAAGTGTACAAGAACTCTTCCGGAATCAACTGCAGGAACGCCTTCATCTCATCGATGAACACTTCAGAGAATTGGTGCCACTCCATGGCGACGTTCGAACCGTACTCTGCACCGTGCGGCTTGACCTAAGAAGTGATTGTTTAGTTGATTTCGAAATCCAGCTCGACGCTTTTCCATTCGCCACTGTAATCACAGTGAAATAGTCATAGAGGATTCATTTTGATGATAAGAGAAATACAAAAGGAGAGTTTGAGATAAACGAAGGAATACAGACGCACCTGTCCAATCGAGCAGTAATAGGCCTTCTCGGCGATTAGTTGGCCTGCAATTAGCTGCATTTGCCCCGATTTCGATTGCTACTTCGATTTGCAATTCTTTCTTCTATCCGACGAATTGAACTCACCACAGATCAGATACTCCTTTCCATCCTCTAGCTCCACATGCAACTGAGACGATCCGTAGATGATAGTTGGCAGTTCGTCGATTTCTTGCGGCTTCTGAAGTCGTCAACATTTATTCTTCTCAGCATTCATCCTGCATGAGCCATATATTTTCAGCTACTGCAAGGATCTCTTAGATTGTAGCTACAGTAGGGTACAACCTACAGAAGTAGACTTGTCAAGAAGACTTTACGCTGTGACACACTGTGACATACTTCACTTTCACAGTGTCTTTCGTACGGCTAGAATTCCCGAGTAACAGATTATCCACTTCTGATTCACATCAGTGACGTTACCTTGAACACTTCTACATGCGTGATGAAGAGGCGAATGTCGTAGACGCCATTCGATCTGCTGACCTCGCCGCTTTCGATTCTGATGTGCGAGACTGCAATGGGAATTATATAGGTCCGTGTTCTTTCATTCTTACTACCAGCTGAAACAACATAAACTCTACGAAGCATCGATGAAGCACGAAAATCGTCATATTCCATCGTTCTTTGAAAATCCGAAAACCCTAACCCCAATCCGCATGCCGGAACGCGTTCTTGTTCGCGGCCACCAGCGATTCCATCGTCATGCACAGCAGTTTGATGCCATTGATCTCGCACGGATACGGAGGCATCGAGTTGAATAGTGTGATTCCTGTGAACGAGCTGTGAAGTATTCTTGGAAGTCTACTCCTGTATATTGTGCCCCGCTGTAACTACAAAACACACAGTCATCTCGGCAAAAAAGTATGTATCGAACTGTATCAAACTGATAGGCAAATGTGAAGAAACGGCGCTTCCCGTATTCACTAGGTTCGTTCAGTCTGAGAGGTATGCCTGAACTGGCTAAGGCTACAATTCGACTTCGAGTCAGAATCCTTCGAGATCTTTTTCTGGGTCCGGAAAGATACAATTCATACTCACCCGAGTGAAGAGAAGAAGGAGGCAAAGTTGTCGATAGAGATGCAACTCATCAAATTTGGCAGGCCTCATCTAGGTAAACAAAAGGTAGCCGCATTTGGGACGAGAAACATGAGCTTGAGAAGTAGAGGAAAGAGTTGGAGGCCAGGTAATTGAGCTATGCCAAATACCCACTGGGCATGCTTGTATCGGGCCCATCCGATCTAAGAGAAGTCAACTGAAATATTTCACAGGCAGTCCTCTATCGCGTAGCAGAATGGTGCTCTCACAGATTGCTAGAAGCATTGTTGAGGTTGGTACTTTTTCTTGATTAGAATGCAGCTCAAATTCGATTCTTTCAGGGAAAGAATGAGACGCCGCTCATTTGCTGCCCGCTTTGCTCTACTGTAAGTTAATATAAATTAAAATTTTATGGACGGACGTTTCTGATTGGCTAATTCTTGATTCTAGCCCTTCAACTCCATGCCTCTCCTGCTCTGGTGCGGTCACTCCTTCTGTGAGCAGTGTATTGGAAGCGTGAGAGATGAGGCGAATGATGGCGTGAGTGTTGCTTTTCTCCTTATGTCTGTCTATTATTTCCTGAAAACGTACGTTTTCTAGTGAGAAAGGTTTGTGAAAAGTTCAGAATAACTGTAACAATTCCAGTTCCGCCCTCCATTCAAGTGCCCGTTCTGTCTCGAAACTTCTACTAAGATCGGGAAGAACTACATACTGGAGGGAGCGATCGCGTGATTTTCAGTGGCTTGAACTTTTGAAAAAAGGAGAGAATATTGATAAAAACTGCAGGAAACAAGTGAAAGAGCTCGCGAATCGCCCAACACTACCCGTCACTGAAAATCAGCAGAAACTTAGGTATGATTTGCCAGAGTTCGCATCGAGAGTTCCGGAAAGTTAAAGAGACACCCTACGAAGATAGCATGCATCTTGCAGGGATCTTTTTTCTCGCCACAAAAAACTCCGAGAAGAAATGGCCAAGTGCAGTCAAATGTGTCCGCTGAATAAGAGGGGTTTCGGAAGAAAAGAGTGAGCTGTCCAATCAATATTTCTTCAAGAATATCAATAAACACCTATTTTCAGCACTAAAATCGACTGGTGCTCTATCTTGTTCGTATTCCTATTCGTATTTCTCATTTTCTGCATCCTTTCACTCTTCTTTGCACCCAAATTCTGGGTCAGCGTCGGAGAAGGGATTTGGAATGCTCCAGGATGTATTGTCGGAGCCGTAACCGGAGTTTTCCAAAGAAATTATGAATAAATTGTGTACGTATCGCTGATATCATCTGTTATGCACCTTTGCTACCTCATGAACAATATCACAGACTGATAAAGATTCTTAATGACTTTGTGTTGAGTTCTCTGTCCTGACTCCGCCCCTTTGTTCACTCTTCTCACCATTCTTTCTGTTGAAACTTATCACCTTTATCGCTTATCAATAAAGTTTCATGTCGGTCACTCCATTATCTCGTTGTGAAAGGAGACATTGTTCCAATGCTTGCTCTCGTGCAATTTTAAGATTTTGTAGCTACACTCAGTGCTGAGAAAAATGATGTGAGAAGGGCTATATAAGGCGAGGCAGTTGAATCGAGTCAATCCCATCATATCCTCTTCTTCAATAACCTAATGTAGTTTTCTCGTGGTGCTAATTAGTTGATTAATTTACTAATTAAGAATGATCGGAGCTGTCGCTCTCGTTCTCCTGGCTGCAGCTTTCTATTATCTTCCATGGCTGCTGAGAGGCATTGCGAACTTCATGTACCAGTATCCATACATGCGGAAGCTTCCAGGTCCGTTATCGTTCACTCAAAAATTGAAGTTGAGCTACTATATTCAGGACCCAAAGGCATTCCGTTCATCGGTTCAATCTTGGAACTTCATGGAGACTCAACAGGTCCCTTTTATTCCTACCAATTTCTGCAGTAAGGCACTCTAAGCATATTCCGGATTCGGAATTAGCTTTGACGGACTCTGAAACCTCATCCTTTCAGTCCCTCTCAAATTCTGGGCGCGAGAGGCGGAGAAGGCGCGTCTAAGAGGCGATGGAATCTTCACGACGACGACCTTTGGAAGGAACATCACCTTCCCGATCAACGGAGATATGGTCAAGGTACAGGATTTCCGTTAGACTGAAGAGCAAAACGTCGATCAGAATTCATTATAATGTGAGAATCAATTTACGATCTGCTTTTCGAAGAGCTCGAATATCGATTTTAGCTAATCTGCGAATCGAACGAGGAACTCATGAAAGGCAAAGACTACGAGTTTCTTCGACCTTGGCTTGGAAATGGAATTGTGTTCGCGTGAGTTCCACTGGAGATTAACCGTCGAGTTGCACTCTGGTCACTGAGCTGATACAAGTTGTGGGCACATTTTGATCTATTTGATTCTTTCGGCGTACTTTATTCAACGTGCTCTTCTTATCGATGAGCTAATAACAAAACTAAACGTCGGGTAAATTATTCTCCGCGATTCGTTACCAAATCAGCAATTAGGTGCCGGTCTGGAGAACAAAGTGATAAGGAATTAGGTGCGGAAAGCAAGAATACTATCGCTCTGTAGTGATTCTCTGACCTATCAGAGATAGCACGGAATCATACACAAAACAAACTGATGAAATCTCAGAGTCGGCCAGGAGTGGAAGGACAGGAGGAAGTCCTACACGCCGCTCTTCCACAATCGCGCCATGCTTGAAGGTTCTTTCTCGCAACATTTTCTATTTTCAGTGCTCTGTGAACTCTCAAATGTCATGTTCAGGATACCTCGACACGTTCAACAAGCACTCCCGCATCATGACCGAGATTCTGGCTGAGAATGTGGGCAAGACTGTAAGTTGCTAGTTTTGAGATAAGCTTTGCTCTTCTGAAAGTATCAACTGCGATTTCCAGGTCGACATGAGCCTCATGCTCAAGCGCTGCGCGCTGGATAATATTTGCGGTGATTTAAATATTTTTTAAAAGATATTTTAGTTATTATAATGTAATTTAGACTCATCCTTGGGCTTCGATTTCGGCATTCAACGCCATCCCGAACATCCCTACACCAAATCTGTGGATACATTCACTCACTACGAGCAGAGATACATCAACGAGCCGCAGATGTGGAGCACGCTGGTCTGGTGGGTATTTCGATTTTCCGATTTTTTCCTTCGTTTGCTCTGTGAAGACAGTTTAACTGCCACTGCCCTGATTACGCCATTGTAACTATAATGCCAATCAAATTGACGAGATTAGTTAGCACAAAGTGAAGGAAGCATTGCAGGTACCTCTTCTACCATCGCGAGTACAAGGAGGCCCTGGACATTATGAATGCGCTTACGAAGGAGGTAGGCAGTTCTTTTCTCGTTTGCAAAACCAATTCATGAAGTCAGCCGGATGTGCAAATTCCAGGTCCTCGACAATCGCATGCGTCGCGTCAAGGCGGGCGAAGTCGATCTCGAGGCAGAGAAGAGACCACTGATCGATCACTTCATCTCTCAATACGAAAAGGGAGAATGGACACTGGAGGAGGTGCATCTCGAGCTGAATTCGGCTATATTTGGAGGTAAATACCGTCAAGTCATTATTGATGCCATAGTTGAAAAAGTTTCCTGAAGTTAGTTCATTTATGCACTTCTCTACTTCCACGCAAGAACGATTCAGTTTCTCTCATTCCTGAAATGCTTAATGCAGGGTTGATGGTCGTATTGACCACTTCCAGAGAAGCAGAGAAGTACCTTTCTGTTATTTGAAGATTGTCTGATCTAGTGGCTAGGAAGGTAGGTGAGAATTTTCGTTTCTAGGCCACGATTCCACCTCCACAACCCTCGCGTGGGCTTTCTGGTCGCTCGCCACGCAGCCGCACTTCCAACAGAAGTGCTATGAGGTTGGTTGTTAATTATTAAATAACTATTTAAATATTATTTATTTATTTATTAGCATAAGTGCAGGAGATCCGAGAGATCTTCGGGGACGATTCCGATCGCGAGTGCACGCACGAGGACATGAACCAGATGAAGTTCACGGAGAGGTTCGTCATTCATTATGTTCCCGTTTTATCAGTCGTTTTTCGAGTCAATAGTTCAAAAACGTCGTCTCTCCATTCACACTTACTCGTCTGGCGGAGTGATAAGAGAAATTGCGAAATGGACAGACGAGCAATCGTATTTTGCACTGAAGTCTGGAACCAATAGAGGTCACACGCGAATTGACTGGCTTCTCGATGTATCGATGGAGTTCAATGAGTACCATTGGAATAATCATTCAGATTCATCAAGGAGTCAATGCGCATGTTCACGCCCATTCCCGTGGTGGAGAGGGAACTGCAGGTGGACTTTCAGGTAATTATTCCTTCCCTCCATGTCACTCCACTACACTAGAAAGTTTCCACTGAAACCCAGCAAACACGAACACACTTTTGCACTTCTTGGACTTCCTAGACCTGCAAGACAACTTTTTCGAAATGCCAAATCCATATTATCGTCTCCATTCCAGATGGGCGAGTACCTCCTCCCCAAGGGCTCGGAGATCTTCATCGCCGGCCATCTCGTGCACCACAACCCGGATGTGAGCTATTGTTTATTTCCCTTTATTTCATTCCCGAGTGCTTCTTAAATCAAGGAACAACGATGACGATGGCATACAAATGCAGGAAGTTCAATGTCCTTTAGTAGTAGGGGTGAATGCTTGAATAAGCGAGTCAAAGACAGACTGCGTTCTCCAGATCTGGCCGGAACCCTCCAAGTTCGACCCCGATCGATTCTTGCCTGAGCACGTGCTGAAGCGCAGTCCCTATGACTACGTGCCCTTCTCGGCTGGGGCGAGGAACTGTCTGGGTGAGTTTTTGTTTTTCGAATGATTACGAACGAGGTATTCAAGAAAAAGTCATTAGCTCCGACTAGTATTGAAATCTAGTGCATATAATTCGGAAATGTTCCCATTCCTGCTGGAGCGAGGAACTGTCTAAGTATCATTATCGACAAGTTTCTTTCTGATATCAGTGTAGATAATCAGCATGAGGTGAAACTGTTGTCTTTTCAGAATTGCGTACATCATTCTGCATAGGAAATACAGTAGTGTCTAGAGATGTATTGCTGATGGAATTGATGTTTGAGCAATTACAGGACAAAAGTTCGCCCTTCACGAGATCAAGACGATCATCTCGTGGGCACTGAGGAGGTTCTCATTCCACACTCATCACCAGCTGCTCGATCAGGGTAAATCAATATCAATATCTTGAAACTCTTCCATTCAATTGATCTTCGACGTTAGACACTAACGATTCTATTTACCTGCATTTCGAAAAGTGATGGAAAGTGCTCCATTACAGAATGCTCAATCGAAGTAGTCAACAAGCCGACACTGGGCGTTCACTTGCGAGTTGAGAAGAGAGTAAAATAAATCGAAAAAGAAGAATCAAAACATCTCATGTTCATTCTGTACATACATTCTGGCCTTGTTTTTAGAATAAAGTTATTTTATCGTACAATAATCTGTGACTAAACACCAAAAAAGAAAAAAATGAATTACGCGAAATCGTCCTATCAACTCAGAGATTCGTTCTCTGCCGTGGTTGAGTGGTCCTCGAGGTAACCGAGAAGACCGAGATGGGTCTGACCTGAAACAACATTTGTGTGTTACTATCCAAGATACAAACTAATATCGCCCGTTCCCTATTTCTAATATTGGAGTGGTCTTTTTCAGTGCATTTTCGTAGGCTAAAGACTTGAGTTGCCAATTTGTATCCAGAAAAAATGGAATTGAAATACATTGCTCACGGCCTTTACGCGGAAGCATTCGATAAGGAACTGTCGATAGGCGGGAGTAATGGCAAGTATGAGAATACTTTGCAGGGGAGAGTGAAGAAAGACTAAGTACATGAAGTAGAGACACGTGCCTGAACAGCAGAATAGGCACCAGGTCGGATGAGAACATTCGGTTGATAACCTACTGGATGAGTGCCTATTGAAGGCGAGCAAAAAACCGTTATGCAATAGACGGAATATGCAAAGGGTGCTCATCCAGTAAGATATCATCCGCCCTAGTGCCGCAGAATATATTTTTCCAAATTGTGGGATATATCATTGATGAAATTTGTCACTGATGAATCACTGATGAAAAATATGATAACTCACGAGGGTTATTCGCCTCCATTAGGATGGATCCAAATGTAAAAACATTAGGCCCGAGCAGAAACAGAGAGGGAACTACCAACTGAGATTACTTTCATTTCCTATTAGAGTTCGGAAAACGGGTAGCCGTCTCTTCATTTCACACTCGCTCTTTTCTCTGGCCGGTGAGAGAGTATGCGAAACGATTACCCGCATTTCAAAGTATATTTCCCACGTCCAATTCTTGTTTCTTCTCTTTCTCAAATACGTTTCATAACACAATCACCTGGATATACAGAGCCATGGCTGATTTTCTAATCATCTTGCGCGTTGCCTCACTTCGTCCTATTTGCTGATAAAGTACGTTAAAACTGTATCTGTTTTAATACTCGTCATACCAAGCGGCGAAGCGTGTAGTGTGTGTGCAGAAAGAGGGCGAGCACGAGAAGTTCACCGTACGCTACCGCCTGCGATGGAGCTTCAACGTAAGTATTCGGTTATTTTCGGGCATTGATGAGCAATTTCTATGATAATATCGGAGTAGCAAACCGCCAGAAACAGAAGCGCCGTAGTGCGACCTTCGTTTCTCTCCAGCACATAGTAGGGATATCCACGGGTTTTCAACCACTCGAGATCGTATGCATACTGCAATGCAGGGAGATCTCGCCTTTCTGGGTAAACTGATTGATATATTTAGAAGGAGAAGGTGAATTAAGTATCTCTAACGAACCGTGTCGATTGCTCGATCAGACGCAGCCTTGTCCGGTACCATAAATAGCTGCGAAGCACCGCCAATAAGACAGTAACCCCATGCAGCAACTCGTATCACGGCATACACAACCTGAACCAATTGTAACATTATGCAATCGAAATGAGTGAGAGTACTTTGTTCAGTTTGAGTCGACTCTTGTCGTCAACGAGCGTTTGATGTTTGTGAATGAAGCAGAGGATTACGGAAATGTTGATTGCCGCGTTATTCGTATTGACGATCGCCTGGAAAAGCATTCACTCGTGAAATTTACTAAGATGCACTGTTTCTTTTTCAAACTGTGTTTAGAGCACAAAACAAAGTAGTGTTATAATAGGAGAACAACTTGGAAGCTCTCACCGTCGATATGTTTACAGGAAGGCCCTTTTGCGACAGCAGGCCTATTGAATAAGCCGCTGGCAGCGGAAACAAAAACATTGGCTGGATCAGTAAGTCGAAGCAGAAATCATTCACCAACGCTATCACCTAAAATCATTCTGAGTTTATCAAAGTGAACAGCAATATTTTACAAAGCTTTACTAAACTTCACTGTTTTCCCTAGGCAGAAAGGAGATAGATCAAAGATCATTCACCTACCTGAATCGCGAGTAGATGCCCACTAATCTCCCTCTGATGGGGCGGAGTCTGCCAGAGCAAACAGTAGATAGCGACCGCACACAATGCCGCGGTGATGCCAAAGTGAGTGTGAACGACAGCTGAGTTGGACTGCTCAAGCTCGATGGAAAAGAGGAGGTAGTCGTCCATTGAATGCTATAAAAGTGGTGGAATAACCCTAATGATTGACAAATGTGCACAAAATTGATTCAAAAACAGTATATTGCATAAATCAATTCGATCGCTTTTAGGACAAATGTGCACACTGTCTCAGACTAACGCTGTCAAAGCAACGCGTTGCAACAGTTAGGCTGAGAATCAGAGCAGGATATCGGCCATTGATGTAGAAGTCAAGAAGTCAAGCAGTGGTATGAGACTGGAGGGACCGAGCAGATGAAATATACGCTCGATTTCAATCACGAGCAGCAGCTGGTTGGGAGAAGAGAAGCTCTCTGAGACAGACACCAGCACCTCCACATTCTCGTTGATCACTGGCCTCTAACTGTCGTATATCTAGAGTTAGCAAGCATCATTAGACATTAGACATTGTTTATTCAAGTCTCAGGTGGTGGGCCTGTTGAACGATGCTTGTCTGCCACATATCAGGATTTGTTCTGCACACAGTTTCCCAGTTTCTTCCCAGAGTCTTCACCATATCATCACGATGCTTAACATTGCAGCAAGCATCGCTGCAAAGTACGTAATAGAACTGAGCAGGATAAAAAACGACCGAATGGACGAGAGGAGGAGTAGGGAAGAAATGACGTAATTTCTTTTCAGAATGCTCAATCGAAGTGGTCAACAAGCCGACACCGGGCGTTCACTTGCGAGTGGAGAAGAAAGATAACTAAATCGAGAAAGAAGAATCGAAGCCTCCCCAGTTCATTCTGTATATACATTCTGGCCTTGTTTTTCGAATAAAGTTATTTTATCGTACAATAATCTGTGACTAAACACAAAAAAAGAGAAAATGAATTACGCGAAATCGACCTGTCAACTCAGAGCTTGGTTCTCTGCCGTGGATGAGTGGTAACCGAGAAGACGGAAATCGGCCTCGCCTCAAACATTTTTCTGTGCTACTATCCTGGATACAAACTAATCTCTCCCATTTCCTATCGCTAATATGGGAGTGGTATTTTTCAGTGTATTTTCCTAGACTAGAGACTTGAGTTGCCAATTTGTACCCAGAAAAATGGAATTGTTTCCGACATACATTGCTCACTGCCTTTATGCGGAAGCAGTGGATAATGAACTGTCGATAGGCGGGAGTAATGGCAAGTATGAGAATACTTTGCAGGGGAGAGTGAAGAAAGACTAAGTACTGCACGTAGAGAGTCGTGCCTTAACATTCGACGTGTATGCAGCAGAATAGGCGCTAGGTCGGATGAGAACATTCGGATGATACCTACTGAATGAGCCCCTAATGAGGGCGAGAGAACAACCGTTACGTAATAGAAGGAATATGCAAATGGAGCTCATCCAGTAGGTTATGATCCGAATGTTCCTAGTGCCACAGGATATTTTTTTTCAATTGAGAGATACATCACAGATGAAATTTGTCGATGGTAACTCACGTGGGTTATTCAATTCAAGTAGGATGCCTCCGAAGGTAAAAACATTAGGCCCGAGCAGAAACAGAGCAGGAACTACTAACTGAACGAGCTTACTTTCACAATTTCAGTCCTCCATACAAAAAAAACCTGAATGTATAGAGCGATTGCCGATTTTTTGATCAACTTTCGCGTCGCTTCACTTCGTCCCCTTTTCTGAGTGCATTTAAACAGTATCTAGATATTTCAACACCGATCGTACCATGCGGCTCAGAGTGTAGTGTGTGTGCAGAAACAGAGCGAGAACGATAACTTGTCCGTACGTTACAGCCTACAATAGAGAGCAATTTCTCAGAGGGTAAATAAGTCCTAATATCGCTGGGGACGACTTCAAAGTCTAACAAACTGTTGATGATCGATCTATAAGTCTACGCTTTTCAACTTATTTTCCTATGGGATTTGTTTTCGAGCAGTGAATGACATCAAAGTAACGAACCAGCAACAACAGAAGTGAAGTGGAGAGAGCTTCGCTTCTTTCCAGCACATAGTATGGATACCCACGGGTTTTCAACCATTCGAGATCGAATGCATACTGTAATGCAATGCGATTGATCACCAACTCTAAAAAAATGTTCATTCCGTATCTCGAACCAACCGTGTCGATTGCTCGATCAGATGTTGCCTTGTCCGGTACCGTAAATAGCTGCGAAGCGCCGACAGCAAGACATAAACCCCATATAGCAACTCGCCCCACGGCATACACAACCTGAACCACTTTTACCATCATGCAAACCAGAGTGCGAAGTGGTCGCATCTTCATTTTGCAGACTCTCACACCGGTCAGACGGATGAGAAAGTTTTGTGAAATGAAATTCATATTTCGTACTCAAATATAAACGTAGTGAGTAAATGGACCTTGTTCAGTTTGAGTCGACTCTTGTCGTCAACGAGCGTTTGATGTTTGTGAACGAAGCAGAGGATTACGGAAATGTTGGTTGCCGTGTTATTCGTAGTGATCATTGCCTAGAATGTCTTTTTTCACAACCGTGTTGAGAGTAAAGTGCAAATAGTACAATAATAAGAGAGAAAGTGAAGAGCTCACCATCGATACGTTCACTGGAAGGCCATTTCGTGACAGCAAGCCTATCAAATACGTCGCTGGCAGTGGAAACAAAAACAGTGGCTGGAGCAGTAGGTCGAAGCAGAAATCATTCACCAACGTTATCACCTATAAGTATGTAGGGATTGTAAAAGTGAAAGCCCATACTAATGTACGATAGTCAACAGAGACTAAAGCCATCGACGGAGAAAGGAGATAGATCAAAGATCAATAGGCCGTCTCCAACCTGAATGGCTAGAAGATGTCCTCTGATCTCCCTCTGATGGGGCGGAGTTATCCTGAGCAGACAGTAGATAGCGACCGTACACAATGCCGCGGTGACGCCAAAGTGAGTGTGAACGACAGCTGAGTTGGACTGCTCAAGCTCGATGGAAAAGAGGAGGTAGTCGTCCATTGCCTCAAGTAAGCATAAAAATTCTGATCATTTTGAAAAAAAGATCGATGTGAGTGAAAATAGGAGTGTTTGTGCCCAGACGAAGTTGAGCGCAGTGGTTTGAGACTGGAGGGACTGAGCAGGTGCAGTTTGAGCTGACTTTCAATCACGAGGAGCAGTTGGTTTGTGAGAAAGCGTAACTCTTTCGAGACATACATCCTTCAGATGTCTTCATTGCTGTTGATTACTCGCCTTCAACTGTCGTATATCTAGAGATAGCAAACATCGTCGCAATGTTTTGTTTCTCTTTGTAGAAGATTGGCGTGTATGGTCTGCCACCTCCGCATACGTAGAATGCATACAATGCATGCCATACATGCAGACTCTCAACTATTTTTATTTTTTGGCACATCGATTTTGACGAGTCTCTCCTCCAAATTGTTCTTGCAGCTATCAATGGACGATTATTTCATCTCTACCGATCTGGAGAAGTTCAAATCGACGTTTCTTCGAGCTCATTTTGGCGTGACTGCCGCATTGAACGTGGTCACTTTCTACTGCCTCATTCGAGTGACACCCAAGCACCAGAGCGAGATCAGATACTATCTACTCACCATTCAGGTTGGCCTCAGATCACATTATGCATGGACTAGAGACACATACAGACGCGTTATCTTTAGGAATCCCCCTTTGTTGTCTTTTCCTAGCAGCTTTACAGTTTCTGTTCTATTTGTAACCTCGTTTCGCTCTAATTCAAGATTACGACAATGTTACGAAAACATTGGTGCGTTTAGGTGCTGGCATTGGCATACGACATCGTCATTGACATACTAATCGAGCCAGTGTACTTGTACCCGCTGCCTGCTGCCTATTTCGTTGGTATTCTTCCCAGAGCGGGGCTCTCGGTTAATGTCACACTTGTAAGCTCTTATTTTGCATAGTTTTTGTATATTGACTCCTCTAGGATCCATAGTGATTGGTTGTAGGCTATCATCGCTGGTCTTTTGACTGCAATACACATTTCGGTAATACTCTGCATACTTCACAAACACCAGACTCTCGTTGATGACAAGAGCAGACTCAAACTTAATAAGGTTCGATATATTCCTTTGATTCGGGTACTTTCAGGGAATACCCATTTGCAGGTAGTTTATGCCGCCATTCGAGCTGTGTGCTGGCTGCTTCCTCTCGCTTCTGTTGCTCCTGGCCTTTTCACACCATTAGACAAGGCTCTGTCCGATCGAGCCATAGGCACGGTACGTTCGATGTGCTGTATTGTAACAATATACATGTGTAGGTTGTGCAAGCTCCGCCCACTCTCGAATATACTCTGTTCTTGATGATGCATTGTATTGCAGTATGCGGTCGACTTGAGCTGGTTGCAACACCGTGGCCATCCGTACTATGTACTGGAAAGAAACAGCGCTACTCGCGCCACATATGGGCTTACACTGATGGTTAGCATATCAAATATTACTTATAAACGTGTTTTTCGAGCCATTAAACACAACATATGCGCCACAGTGCTGATTTGTAAAAAAACAACGAATAATGACAAATATTTTTTACAACAAATTTTTAGATTGAACAAAGAATGATTCAGGGAACAATTTACGGCCAGTTCATTGTTTTGGCCCTGTTTTTGCACACCCACTACACGCTGCGCAACTTGGTAAGCGTATTATTCCATATTTATCGAGGCACATCATATCAGCAAACGGGGCGGAGCTTAGCAACGCGTAAAATGATACAAAGATCAGCTATCGCGTTGAATATCCAGGTGAGGTATATTAAAATTTCTGAGCACTCTGAGAGTCGTCACTCCATTTTAAGTATGTTAGCTGAAGGTGCTGAGAAAATGAAAAAAATAAGAAGTCGATAATTTGCTCTAGCTCTAATAATATGGAGTCAAAAGTAGTTCAGTTGGTGGCTCCATCGCTCTCTCTTATAGCTCCTCTGATTGTATCTCACGGAGGAGTCGTATTGGAATTAAATAATCCTCGTGAGTTATGATTTTAAAACCCATTAATGCTGTGCTAACATCGCAGGTACCTGTTTCTACGCCTTGCTAGTCGTCTGTGTGCATTCGCCACTGCAAAGTGTGCTCATTCTTGCGATAACTCCCGCCTATCGACAAATCATTATCGGATGCTTTCGACGAGTCTCCTGCATGAAAGAAGTGAGAATAACGGAATCAACTACACTTCCGTGGATGCTAATTGAATCCCCTTCCCTGGGCGTCTAGGCATGCGGAGAATACGCTGAATAGGGCCACTCGCCTCTCCTCTCATCTCACTCCCCTTCTCATTTCGCACGTAACCGCGCTCGAACAAGAAGATTAGGGAGAATGAGATAGGGAAAGATTAGGGAGAATAAGATACCCCTCAAGTCCATTTGTCTCTCTAGAAAATGCGACTAGTCAGTGACACTGACAGCACCAGAATTAGAAAACTGTAAAGATTAAAATAGGGTAGAAACACAGAAAAACGTTTCAGACCAGGCCGATCTCAGTCGTCTCTGTTACGGCGACCACCCATCGACAGCAGAAAACTAGTCGTCTCTGAGTGGACTGACGTTTTCTGATCGCGACCCTCATAATCCCCCTTTGTGTTCCCCAATACCGAAGTACCGTATCTTGGTAATCGCAAAATGACTTTTTTTCAGCAAAGTCTGATAAATATTGCTCTCATTGCGTTATTACCAGGTGGAAATAGATCCGCACCTTCACTCATCGAGACAAACATCGGAGCCCGTTTTACCGTACCATAAAATTTAAAATATTCTCTGTTTCGTGATGAGAGTGATAGAAAAAGATGCTACTTGAAAGCGCAAAATCAGACTAGCAAACAATATTTATTGCTCCTGTCAAGAGTGCAAAACGATATCAACAATTCATAAATCGATGTTGCACAGAAAATGATAAACAACTTCAATAATAGCAAAAACATTGAAAAATTAAAAGGGCCTCTAAACGAATGTGGAAACATCTAACAATATCGAAACAAAATTGACCAGAGAATGGAGCAGGGACAAACGAAATCATACCGAATCATCAATCGTCATCGTTTACTATCTCCTCCAATTCTTCCCGTAGAAGATCCTGCCAGCATCTGAAACGAAAAAATAGTTTTTGCAACTCTGCAAACGAATCTATCATTTCTTCTATTCCATCAATAAGGCACAGTAGAACACAAAATTCACCTTCTTTACGAGCAACAGGAGCGCTTCCATCGCAAGACACAGTCGACATGTTTGAGTCGTATCCGTCTGAATACTTCTGAACATTATATCGAATCAACATCTGTAGTTGATCGGTAGACAACGCAACCAACCGATCAGATTTCGAGACCGTCTCTCCGTTTTGACTCCATTTCCTGCGAGATTTAGCACCATCTGCCGAACATCACTCATGAATTCACTGTATCTCTCGCCCCTCATCACAGCCGCAATCGCCACTGATCTCATGATCTTCCTGATCCGAATGACATTCCGAAGATCGCTATGGTCAGTGAACTTGATGAAGATGGGAGCCGTGTTCGTCGAGATCTCGAGTGTGTTCGTGTCGCAATTCACCTGAATTTACACTAATTAGCAATTAGCTAATTACCTAAAAACATACGTCAAATAGGTCTCGCCTGAGCGAAAGGGGATGTCGGCATTCTGACAAACCCATGTCAGCAGCTCGAAAAAACAATGCCAAATATTCGATTTCGATGTCTAAGGAAAATGCTTTAGAGACATCGTCAAAATAGCTCAACTAGACTCCATTTGACGTATGCCTGAGAATGATAAGAGCACTTCACCTCATCCCTCTCCGATCCGATCGCATTGCCATACAGGGCGTATTCCATGGGAGTCACATAGTGCAGCATGCCTGTCAGGAAGTGCTCGTGACTCGCGCGTCGAACGACCTCGTGGTAGATTGCGAGCTTCTGGCGACTCTGAGAGAGTTTATTGACCAAGAAACCAATCAATAACTTATCTAAGTAATGTAATGAAACTACTCTGCAACTACGAAAATCATGCGCTTTTTCGTTTCAACTAATGTTTCAACTTGAAAGTGTGACTAGCACAAGCAAATGCATCACTGGTATTAAAAATAACTCACATTCAATGCGCGCTCTCCCTGCACCAGTGTTGCCGTCTTCTCATCACTCAGCACGAACATTCGCCTCTTCCCGTACGATTCTTGATCCTTCTCACGAGCTTCGTAGAGCACACGACTGCCGAGAGAGGAGAGGAGACAGGCTGTAACGAAAGATCGGAAGGACGGTCGTCTGAGATCCCCTTCCGAGGATGATACATTAGGGGTTTCTGAACCCTACGCGAAGCCCCAACATAAACAAGGAGAGAATGCTAAACCGTACCACTGAAGAGCATTCTCTGCCGCTTCTTGAGTCTGTAGATCGATGCCGTCTTGCATCCATCGTATCTGCTCCTGTGCAACTCGTACGATCCCTCCAGCTCCTGGAACAGCCCTCTGACGTCCTTGGCACCGCACCCGAGTGCACGCAAACTGTTGCAGATGACGACAACTCGGCGGAACAACTGCAAGAATAGATGAGATTCAGTTTTAAAAAAATGGTATCCTACATGATCAGCCGCATCCTGATCCTCGATTCCTTCAGAATAGGAGATGAAGACTCTACCACATTCCGCGGGCATGAAATTGACTGCCGGACGACGCAGAATGAGATTACAATTCGTTGTGGAATTGACAGTCACTTCCGGAACACAAAAATTTAGCGAATAAGTTTACTTGAGCGCCATCTCGGTCAGCTGCTCAATGTCTGAGTAGCCCTGCTCTCCCATCATTATTGGCCATCGATTCATTGGCAGCTCTCCGTCGTCTCTGCCTGCTACCGCACTGCTCGCTCGTCTGAATGCGCCCAATATCAACGAGGCAACAATCCGTTGGTAACGATGACCAAAACACACCCTTACTACTCGAAATATGATGAAGACGCATGGCTGGTCCCAATCTCGCGATGGGGAAAGGACAAGGGGTCACCCACCTGATCACTCGGTGCTCCGTACAACAAGACGCAGCAAACACGATGCCGTGCAGCCCGACTCCAAGGGCAGTGCAGCGAATAACAAAGTCGGAGAGGACAAGAGGAAGACAGGCGAACGTTCTGCCGAGCAACTTAGCGTAGGTCGTTGGTTCGAACGTGCACAGCACTTTGTGAGCCAGTCCCTCGAATAGTAATATTTCGGATTAGAAGCGCAACCTCTAAACTGTTTTAGAGTAAACAACCTAGCCACACAAAATGTACTCTAAAATGACCTGTAATAACACGGAGACCATTGAAAGTGCATGTCTAATTAAGATGCACGGAAGACTAACCGTGTTGAACATATCCGCCCGCAGCTCATCGAGTGTTGCCTTGTCAGGAGGGATCATCAGCGAGTGACAGGGGATTCCGAACAGGAAAGGATCGTTGTTCTTAAAAGGAGAACTTTTTATTTATTTTCATTACGATTGACATGCTCACTATTCGATATTGCTAATCGCTAAGCAATTGAGTGATTATAATTATTTTTCGAGATACCTACCGTTCGATACGATCGATCGAGTCTTTCCAGTGTGTGATCAATATGCCGAATCACTTCGTAGCGAGCCTTTGATACGACGATAATAAATATGCCGTCAGCAATTCTCGATACACGACCTAAACATGATTCATAATATTCACATATCGATCGCTGCAAGTTGTAGATCTGCGTAATTATTTTCCTGTCCCTACTCTCTGGCTTGCCGCCTTAATTTGGAATCAAGCACGCTTTGAAGGGGTGGTTGCACACCAGAGCGTTGTCACGCGACGTACTCGACATAGCAGCGTACCTCTTTTCTGCAGCATCATGTTCTTGTCCTCGAATCGCACGATCAACTCCACAACTCCAGCACGAGAATAAGGCCCTGGCAACTTCATCGTTCCATCATCGATCGCATACTTAATGCCGGGAAGAGTGACGCCGTAGGAGAGTAGAGGGGTGGAGTGGATCTGAGCAGGCAATCATTTCCCACGGCAATCAAAGTGGTATACTAACGATTCGCATCGAATCTCCGGCGCTGTAAGGCTGCTTGACGATCTCCAGATCTGCCCGATCGCATCCACTGACTCTGTAGAGAATGTAGGGCTGATTGACTATACCGATATAACGTAATATTAGAGGAAAATATAATAAACGTGAAATAGGTAGCACAAAATTAACTAAATCGCTCACCGGTACAATTTAAAGTCTGCCGATCGAGTCCGCTTCATCTCCTTGCAGATAGACGACAGGCAAAGCGCGGCTCTCGCTCGAGACACTTCGGTGTGACCGGAATGGAACGATATGATTCCGGGAGGATTGGGCAGTACGCTCTTGCTCATAATCTCCTTGAGGATTGCAACTTGAACAGCAACAGATCGAGCCCTGAAGCATCACGTAGCATAATCGCCCTATAAGAGTGAGATGGGCAACTGACTTGAGCTCTCCGATATTTGGCACGCCAAGATGATCAGCTTCGTCGCTGAACAACTTCTCCTGCGAATCTCCTCCCATCGTCGCTCTCATGATATGATTATCGTCATCCATGAGCCTGAACGCCAGTATTCAGTAGAGATTTTAAGCAACCAAATTTATGTGCCAAACGTACACCAAATCATTCTTGAACGGCGAAGGCTCGATGAATTTGATGTGGCGTTAAAATCTCGGAAAAGTAGTTGGAAAAGTTGAAAGTAGTGTTAATTTTTCAATGGAAAAGTTGCTGGAAAAGTTGCGAGATTTGAATTCCCGCCTTTTCGTTATCTCAGTTCTTCGAGGACCAATTCACACCGAAATTAGTCGAAACACTTGTCATCACATCATTACTCAATTTATCCATTTTTAAGTCGATAGGTTCACTGGGAAGTGGGAAATAAGCGAAAATGGAAAAGGCGGGAATTCAAATCTCGCGACTTTTCCAACAACTTTTCCATCACAAAATTAACACTATTTTCAACTTTTCCAACAACTTTTCCGAGATTTTAACACCACATGAGATGTTGAACGACGAGGCCGTCGACTCGCTCGAAGTAATCGAGTAACGTCTGCCGATTCGACTCCGAGAGAGTGGCCGACATGAGAATGAGCTTGAAAATCCTTCTATCCCTCTTGTGACGGCAAAACTCCTGCCGAACTCGACACAGAAGCTGCAAGTAATGGAATATGGTAGCTTAGAAGAGGCGGGATACGGTAGATTAAGGGAAGCGGGATACGGTAGCTTAAAGGGAGCGGGATACGGTAATAGCTTAGAGGAGGCGGGATACGGTGATAGTTTAGAGGAGGCGGGATACGGTGATAGTTTAGAGGAGGCGGGATCTGGTAATAGCTGAGAAGCCGAGATACTGTAGCTTGCATCATTTTACGATTAGTTTTTGTTTATTAAAATACATATTCTCACCCTGATCGTTTCCGGTGTCAACTCATGAACGTCGTCGATGACAACTGCATGCAATATTCCGCCGAGAGCCTGTAATTAAAATAATTATTACAATATTAACTAATTAATGCATCAATCGCAAAGAAAACCTGCCTGCTCTCCGTAGAACGTGGTTGCGTAGACGTAATTCGCCTTGGGGGAAGCATACTGCCTCTCTAGTCCACTCCTCTGACAAACTGCCGAGGTGCAGGCGCCAAAATGAATGTTGCCGTACTCGCGACTGTGTTGGGCGCTCACCTGAGTTAATATTTTCATCGTAATTAATCAATTGATCATATAGAATAATAAACATTATATGGCTGTGATTAATTAATTAATAACGCCTTAATTAATACGGTAAGCGAAAAGTTGACAACTAACCCATTCCACGTTCTGGACAGCTTGTTCACTAGTAGGCGAGACGTGAATCACTTTCCAGCCAGTTCCCAGTTTGTGAGCCGTGAATTGGTGGGGGTTGCCATGTTCTGCCGATTGAGCAACGTATTGCATGACTGTTGGCATCTATAAACAAGTTTTTAGGCGAAAATTAAAAAAATGAAACGACTAACTCACAATGACGGACTTGCCGGCACCAGTAGGGGCTTCTATCAGCAGAATATCGCAGCCCATCACGTCCCTCGCGATTTCCACGACACGATTAGCGAGAGGAATATCCTGCCGCATGGAAGGTGGGCATACGGGTGGGGTTGGAGGAGCAAGTGGAGTGCCGTCTCTCGTTTCCGCCCATTCACGGATGGCACTGCAATACTCAATATTACTAGAAATGCGCGAAACAATAACAAAATGTTTGTACTGTCTTGTCCTTCCATGCTCCACTTTCGATTTACTGTTCACAAAAGGCAAACTCGCAAAAAGCAAAAAATATACAAGGAAGGAGCACCTTCTGACTTCCACATGCTGGAATCCATGACGCTCTGCCGCCGCCACCTCCTCGAGAACTCGATCGATGTGGGGCAAGGTACGAAGTCGTCGCGCCTCGTTCTCGACGTGGTGAACACGCCCATCGACGGTGAACGCAATTCTCTCGGGTTGTACAGAACGATGCTGCAGACGCTTCGGGTGTCGACTAGCTCTCAGCATGGTTGAAATTGACTGCCGACGACACACTGTGCTGTCGGCAAGCTGGAAATTCATTTGTCGGGAAATAGAGCATAAAACGAGCAAAACTGTGGAAATGGAGCAAAAACCGGGAAACATTTGGTCAATAGCCGCAAGTGAACCGCGACGCACGCATTACAGTACTTTAAGTTGATATCACTGTGTCATTGCATTTTTCCTATTTCCCAATGCGAGTTGCAGTTTATTATTATGTGAAGTGTGAATATTGTTTTAATATTTGTCTGATTGCATAAATATGAGGCCGGTTGCGAGAGAGTAGAGCAAATCCGATAGGGTCTGGCACAGCTAAAAAAAGTCGATTCGCTCTAACTGCTCGATTCGGGATTCTCAGGGGTCCTGATGACGATGAGCACCTGTATTTGTCATTTTGAGCCCCCGTGGGCTTCAGACGCCGTCACGTCGAAATCGGGTTCTTTTGAGTAACTCAGCGCTGAGTATGGCTAAAATTAAGTGAGTATGGCTCCCGGGGTGGATTTTCATGGTGAT
>LS493029.1:78554-92537 GCA_900490845.1 Pristionchus japonicus
GATACCGTACCTGCTGGAGGAGCAGGGAGGCGTGGCGGGAGCGCACGACGTCGCCGAGGGAGGGCAGCAGCCGCCGCCGCCGCTGGCTGCAATGGCGTGCTTGTAGGGCGACGTTTACCAATTTCGAAAAAAAACTACGATTTTCTACAGTGGTGTGCACGGGCGACGAATACTAATTTTGAAAAAAATCAGGCGTTTTGCACAGGGCCGTCAAATATCCGGAACCGGGAAATTCAACTTACATCCTCCGATGCAGGCGAGCGCGGAGGTGGTGAGCACGCCGATGGCGAAGATCGTGCGCAGCATCTGCAAGGGGGTAATTGCCGGCTGTGAACGGGGTAAAAGCCGGCTCTCGAGGGCCGGGAGGTGCAAATGAGGCAATGAGAAGAGAAGGGGACAGCAACACGCCTACTTGACTAGTGGCGGTGGTGACCAGAGGGGGCTAGGCTATGAGACTGGGCAGGGAGTGGGAGGAGGGACTAAGGGGGGATGGGCAGTGGGGGTGACACAAAAAGAATGGATTGAATCATTGAGGAAGCGGGCACTTCATGAGCCAATGGCAGCAGTACTTGAGATTCAAGCTTGGATTGTGGATCAAGGAGTTAAGGATGGACAGGAAGGAAGAGGGATATAGCGAGTCTAATGAGAATGCTCGGACCATCAGCTAAACAATGAGGTTCGAAACATATTCACAGTGCTAATAATGAACGTCATAAGTATGGTTCAACAATGATAGAAGCATCAAATGAATATCTAAGGAGGCTGGGAGAGCTGAGTGAGCCAGGTTGTGGTTGAGGCGGAGCTCGCCTTCGCCTTTTCTAGTGCTGCCGCGCTGCCACCCGCTCGGCGGGCGGAGCTCCGCCCCCTCGCGGTTCGGCCTGCCGCTTGGCAGGCGCGAGACCGCCAGGGAGCGTGCGGATCTCGGAGAACGCAGAGCCCCCGGGGAACTTTCCCTTTTTGTTCAACGCAACCCGAGAACCTTTCCGCGCCCAGCGCTCCGTTTTTGGCTGAGATGGGAACCAATCCCGTTTGCCACTGAGATAAAGAGCTGAGACTCTCTCAATACCGTGAGATCTCTCGCTGATAGTGGGCAGATATCAATGGCAGAGGAGAGCCTTTTTACTTTTTCCGATCCGAGGTGGGATGAGAAGAGGGGGCAAGGAAAGATCAATACGAGATTGATTGTGACTGCGGGCTGGGTTGGGTGGATTCATGCAACTTTTATTCGGATGATCGGATGCTTAATGTTATTGCAATAGATTGCTGTGGTGCGGTTTTCGTGAATTTGTGAAACAGAACCAATTTTCTATGGGTTCCATCAGTTTATTCACTCTCCATTCAGCATTGGGTCATAATGGAACGCTCCTCTCCGCATGTTTCGCACACTCCGACCTTCGTTCTTGATAGTGCCACGCACGTTTATTACTCTCATCCTTCTTACTAATCTCCATCCATGATGTGAGTGAGTGTGCCGCATTACAGCATGAACCCTCAGCCTGGTCGCATATTCCTTCATTACTACTGCAGGGTTATCCGTGGATCAAGGCGAGTGACATACTCCCATGGAGTGCCTCGATACCGCAACGACTTTACTTATCTCTTCTCACGGTTCCTGCATTCTGCAACTCTATGCTGAATGGTGCGGAACGACCACTTTCCCTGAACGTAACACCTAACAGCTGATCCAATGTAGTTTCGAAAGGGCGTTGCACAAGGGGGCAAACGACTGATTGAGTGGGATAGACGGGTTCGGATGTGAGAGGACGAAGAAGAAAACCTCTACTCATTTCGCTCATTCTCTCATCGATCAGAGCAGCGAGAGAGCACGCGAAGTGAGGAGAGCAGTGGTTGCCATCCATAGTTCGGAATTGAAAGGTGGTGCTTGATTAGGATGATTTTATGGGAGGTCGGGGGTGCTCAGGGAATATCGATTGGACAACATCCGATGATCTACCGTATCTCTTGAGGGATCTTACAGTGTCCTTTCAATCCGCGAATAACCTTCTCAAATTTCGGCGCAATTGCATTTGTTTCCGCTTTCCAATTCGGGTAGGTCATGCAGATTAGAATCTGCGATTTGCGAATGGGAAAGTGGTTCAAAATAGGGAGTATGGAGTGCCGCCGGCTCACAGACTTTTTCAAATACCGAGTGCAGTTCCAAACCAACGGTGAAACCTATTCGAACGATTTCCCAATCTTCGATTCGCTTCATCAGCGGTTCCCCCCAAAATATGGAAGAGGTCCTTTTTCACTTCCGAATGAAGTTTCAGACGAACGGTGAAACCTATTCGAACGATCTTTCCAATCATCGATTCGCCTCATCAACGCTCTTCCCGGGCATCATTATTCATCCCTTTTTGCCGCTCTGTGCTTTCACTTTCCGGCTCTCATCGCGAGAGAAAGGCTCTTACCGATTAGAGAGAGCAAATAGTGTGTGCAATGAAGAGAGCGAATCCTTTTGCTCAAAGGGAGAAAGAGAGCGGAACACAAAGGCAATGGCAAGTGTACTAAGGTAGAGAGGGAATGGTCAAGAATGGAATGAGAAACGCTTCCTTGAGAACCACTGTCAATATCCAATCAATGCATTCCCCACAAATGTCCCCCCATCCAGTTGTTCAGATTGCATTTTTGCAGTTTTCTAATGGTATTCCACAATGCGATTGAAGACAATTCAGCCATTGTCTCTCATACAACTTTTGAAACTCATCCGGATCACTGTCGTTGCTCACACCAACGCTTCTCGATCGCTTGGAACGCAATACGCTTCTCTCCGGCTTTCCCATCTTACTAATAATTCCTCCAGGTGTTGAAGAACGAATACCCTTTGTTCCCAGACCTCACGTCTTCTCCCGAACCATTGTTTGGTTGCTATCTACTACGTATGACCTTCCCCACACTTCCGTGCATGGTTATTTGCATGCCTTTCAGTGTTACTGCAAGAAAGTGAGACAACGAAGGCGATTATGAGTGAAGAAGAAGGAGGAAGGAGGGGGTGTGATCGGGAGGGGAGATAAGTTTCGCTAGTAAATGAGGTGCAAACTTTTACACTCATAACTTCACCTAAGACTGCCTCAAAATCAGGGTCAACCTCAAGTATTAGAGGGCACCTGTTGCATTTTTTGCACCCATGTTTGCATTATCATTAACTTTCGTGAAATTTAAAAAAAAGGCGAGTGTGAAGATTGCACGTTCTGTACAGCTTACTACAACTGAGTTCAACCAAAGGCTGAAGTACACTTCCTGGATCGAAACCTCTTTTACAGCCTTCAAATCAGCATGGTTATGGGATTGTAACTGCATTTCGAACGGGCGCGCCTCTCATCAAATCCTTATCTCCCCTCCGCCTTATCCAAGGTTGCGCAACGAAATCCGCCCCGAGGCTCCTCTCTCTCTCCTCAAATCACATTGTCTCCCGCCACGTCCAACATCGGAGATAACGCGCAAGATTGGAGAGAGGCTCTCGTTCCTTGCTTTGGGAACTGGCTTATCCTTTCCTCCCTTTCCTCCCTTTCTCTTCCAAGAATGCGAGACCAATGAAGAACTTTTTATCGCCTCGCATCCTTGCGCAATGAGATTGATTGGCAGAGAGAGGAGCGGGAAAAGATCAGGGATTAGTAATGATCAAATTATGAATGTTCCATAAACACTGATTGTAAGTGTTTCGTTCATTATTTTCATCTAATATCAAGGAAGTGAAACTGTTTCAGAACCATAATGAAAACATTATGAATACGTGACACTTCATCGAACACTGCACAAAGTGACGCAACATTCCCAAAATCTTTGCGGATCGAAAGTGAAAATTGCCGAATCCCCGCTGCCGATAGCCATCTTCCCTTCATTCCGCAGGATATGTCCGTGAAAAAAGTGAGCAAAAAGAGAAGATTTTCAGGGATTTTGATCTGATTGAACATTAGTGCTGGAATGATTTTGAATACGCTTCGCAAGTGATACAAACACAATGAAATGACTTGAAAGCCGATCTTCTGTTGCAACTACATGTAACACAAAACAAAATGCCGAAAACGTAAACGAGGCTGAATGCTTCTGTTTAGTTCTGAGTAGAGTTTGTAATACGGCGCTGATAACTCGGCTCCCACCGGGTAGGAGTGAAGAGTGAAAGTTACCCGGGATAATGGAGAATGAAAATATGATGAGAATTGCGTTATCCCGGGTAATTCACTCTTTTCGCGGGTACCCGATGTCCCGGGAAGCGTTACATTTCAAACTCTAGTTCTGGGTGCATCTGCTCACTCGCTCCATTCTTACCAGAAGTTCTCACGGTTATCCCCATGTCACACTTCCTCCTCATCCCTTTCCTCTTCGCGTCAAACACCTAAGTCCTCTCCCATCCTCTAAGATGAGGAAGGTACTCCTTCTCTCTCAGCTCGTCCTTCCAATCATAAGTCAGTCATCGACGACAGAGGAGTTCATTTGGGACCGGGATGAGTTCAATGAGACAATGGCGGTTGGTCGGTCCCGACCTAGTGAGGTTCTTCCGTTTACCATGACCAAACTCGATGCTTCAGGCGAGAATATCTCCGAACTCCTGCTCAAGGACTACGTGAGAAGCGTGACACCGGCTGAGAACGGTAGGAGACTCCGCAATTTTCTCTACTCAGCGAGTCTTTTTAGGCCCGGCTGAAATCATCTTCGACGTTTCTGGAGTGTTCCTGGTTAGAGTTGTAAGTTTCTGTATGAGGAAATTTTACGAAATTTTCGAAATTCATGAAACTCATTCAGCAAGCCAGTCAACGGAGTGTCACTGCGAGTCTC
This sequence comes from Pristionchus japonicus, assembly GCA_900490845.1. Lineage (NCBI taxonomy): Eukaryota > Metazoa > Nematoda > Chromadorea > Rhabditida > Neodiplogasteridae > Pristionchus > Pristionchus japonicus. The sequence continues at coordinate 83,331 of LS493029.1, forward strand.
CAACTGATATTGAGATGGAACGATCATCGATTGCGGTGGAATCCAGCAGGTATCCAAGTTTCCTTTTCGTCAGAAATCTGTGATCTAAGGTTTGCAGCGATAGCTCTAGCTTCTTGCCAAACGTCGAAAATGGTCTTTGATGCAGAAGAATTGGAACACTATTCGTTTTCCGATGCTGATAAACGTTCCTCAGACCACTCGAACGTGACCGAGATCTCACTGCCCGACTACGTCGTGTGGCTGCCGCCCTTCATCTTCTACAATTCGTGAGTGTCGACTACCGTACCCTAATACACCAACTATTTCAATCGACAACTGATTCCATTCCAGCGTCAAGACGAAGTTCATGCAGAACGAGAATGGGCGGCTCGTGAGGGTTAGTGTGAATGTTTTGCGCTTGGGCAATTAAACAATTATAATACGTTGAATGTCTATTCTCACTGATGGCGGTCATACACAAATGGGTCAAACCTAATGAAAGGCAAACATTCAGATCACGCATAACGGTGACATGTACTACGCTGTTACTATGAGTCTCCTGGCTACTTGCTGGATGGGGTATTGTTTTGCATTTGTTATCGCCCTATTACAATTTTCCTCTTTATAACCAGCACTGAATACTTCCCATTCGACGTTCAAGACTGCATCCTTGCTGCTACCTCTCCCTTGCTCGGATCGGATGAAGTGGTGGCGAGAGCGGGACGAGTCAACGCCTTCGAGGTATGCTCGCCTATTATCGCAAATGTAAAAAAATGACATCAGTTCAAAAGCAAGATACAGAAACAAAGAATTAAGGGCAATGACGAGTTCGACATCCGTAATGTTTCAGTCTCCACTGGGAACTTCACCGAGTTTGACGTGAATAAGTCGGAGGTAATGGCTTTTTGTGCGAATTCGATACGTTTCAATGTTCCATCGAAAAACTGGTGGGACCATGGGATTGATTGATAGTTGAATAGTAATTCACGATTCAAGAAATTCCTTCTCAATAGGTCTACATCACCCTGCACATGGTCCGTCACTCTCTCTACTACGTCATCATCCTCATCATGCCCACTGCTCTTCTCTCGTTCATTGCCACTGCGGGGTTCTTTGGGACGAACAACACGGATTGCATCGTGGGCAGACTTTGCTTCTAGCTAATTCTTGTTCTCCTTCTGGTCCTCAATGTAGATAGTGAATTTAGGTTTAGACATCGTTTGGTATTGAGCTAAGTTCTGAGCATAATCATTCGAAAATTGCGTTTCCATTGCATACAAAATATCCGTTCAGACAAACATCGGCTTCAACTGTCTCCTCACCATCTCTTTGCTGCTTGACATTCTCTCCAACATCGTTCCGAAATCGTCCGAGCTTCCCCTGCTAGGTAAAGCTACTCATTCTGTTCTTTCACCACAATTTATTAATTATATTTCATACTTTTCTCGGAAGTATCTGAAAATGCATGAACTATAAACTATAAAACTACTATAAAAGAAATAACTATAAACGAGATCAGCCCGTTTTCGAAAATTATTCATTCAGGCTACTACATCACATCCACACTCTTTCTCATGTGCGCCGGAGCCTTTCTCAGCATCATCATTGCTATTGTCGAGAAGGTTTGTCGCTCCGACTTGCTTTCTCCAAGCATGCAGTCAATCGTTGCCCGAAGGGATCAAGCAATGTTCATTAGAGCTGCAGATTTGATGAAGAACAATGGTAGTTCTCTAGTTTCCCGGAACGGTGTCTCATTTCTATCCATCCTCTTGAAACCATTCTTCCTGGGAAGTGCCGGAAAATGAACATGACATTGCAGAAAGTAGAAGCGGGCGAGGTCGACGCTTCTCCCCCTCGATGGATGACGAAGACTTTCTGCGGAAAGAAGAAGCAGAAGAAGGACGATGAAATCTCCCTGGTCACTCGAGCTAGCTCAATCGGGTAAGATATTGAATAGTGATCAGGCTCACTTCATCTCACTCACAACTCTAACGCTCTGGCTGTCAAATGAGTAACGAGCAAATAACGTCGTTGTTTGCAGCTTATCAATGTTTNCAACTCGGGTTGGAGCAGGCAATTCGCGACCTTCACGCCTCACCAACAGCACTCTGTCCCGCAGGCGCGCTTTTTTCTGGGGAGAACCGGGAAATGCCGGGAATCGCGGAACCGGGAAATGGATACCGTACCTGCTGGAGGAGCAGGGAGGCGTGGCGGGAGCGCACGACGTCGCCGAGGGAGGGCAGCAGCCGCCGCCACCGCTGGCTGCAATGGCGTGCTTGTAGGGCGACGTTTGCTAATTTTCAAAAATCGAGCAGGTTTCTACAGCGGTGTGCTCGGACGACGAATACTATTTTCGAAAAATTTGTCAAATTCGTACAGAGCCGTCAAATCCTCGAAACCGGGAACTTACATCCTCCGATGCAGGCGAGCGCGGAGGTGGTGAGCACGCCGATGGCGAAGATCGTGCGCAGCATCTGCAATGGGGTAATTGACGGTTGCGAACGGGGTGGGGTGAAAGCCGGCTCTCGAGGGCCGGGAGGTGCAAATGAGGCAATGAGAAGAGAGGGAGAAGCAGCAACACGCCTTGACTAGTGGCGGTGGTGACCAGAGGGGCTAGGCTATGAGACTGGGCAGGGAAGGAGGGAGGAGGGACTAAGGGGGTTGGGCCGGGGGGATGACACAAAAAGAATGGATTGAATCATTGAGGAAGCGGGCACTTCATGAGGGGGAATGGCAGGAGTACTTGAGATTCAGGCTTGGATTGTGGATCAAGGAGTTAAGGATGGGCAGGAAGGAAGAGGGACATGGCGAGTCTAATAAGGAGGCTCGGACCATCAGCTCAAAGAATATGGTTCAAAACACATTAATAGTGCTAATAATGAACGTCATAAGTATGGTTCAACAATGATAGAAGTATCAAATGAATATCTGAGAGGAGGCTGGGAGAGCTGAGTGAGCCAGGTTGTGGTTGAGGCGGAGCTCGCCTTCGCCTTTTCTAGTGCGGCCGCGCTGCCATCCGCGCGGCGGGCGGAGCTCCGCCCCCTCGCGGTTCGGCCTGCCGCTTGGCAGGCGCGAGACCCGCAGGGAGCGTGCGGATCTCGGAGAGCGCAGAGCGCCCGGGGAACTTTCCCTTTTTGTTCAACGCAACCCGAGAACCTTTGCGCGCCCTGCGCTCCGTTTTTGGCTGAGATGGGAACCAATCCCGTTTGCCATTGAGATAAAGAGCTGAGATTCTCTCAATACCGTGAAATCTCTCGCTGATAGTGGGCAGATATCAATGGCAGAGGAGAGCCTTTTTACTTTTTCCGATCCGAGGTGGGATGAGAAGAGGGGACAAGAAAAGATCAATACGAGATTGATTGTGGCAGCAGGCTGGGTTTGGGTGGATTCATGCAACTTTTATTCGGTTCATCGATTATTGCAATATATTGTCATGGTGAGGATTTGATGAAATTTTAAAACTGAACAAATTTCTATGAGTTCCATCAGTTATTCACTCTCCATTCAGCATTGGGTCATAATGGAACGCTCCGCATGTTTCGCACACTCCGACCTTCGTTCTTGATAGTGCCACGCACGTTTATTACTCTCATCCTTCATACTAATCTCTATCAGTGATATGAGTGAGTGTGCCGCATTACAGCATGAACCCTCAGCCTGGTCGCATATTCCATTACTACTGCAGGGTTATCCGCGGATCAAGGCGAATTCCACACCAGCAACTTTAGGTGTCGGAACGGCTCTGTTGTTCCCAAGCCTTTCTTCTGAGACAATGCTGCCCATAGCTCCTGCTATATCAAGGTTCCATGATGCTGATTTTGGAAACTCGATGCTATAAACGTATGATTATAATCGACTGGGCGAGAAGGAAATGCGGAACGGCTTCTTTTCTTCTCAGCTGATCCAATGTAGTTTCGAAACGGGCGTTGCACAAGGGGGCAAACGACTGATTGAGTGGGATAGACGGGTTCGGATGTGAGAGGACAAGTGAAGAAAACCTCTACTCATTTCACTTAATCTCTCGCCGGTCTGAGAGACGAGAGAGCACGCGAAGTGAGGAGAGCAATCTCTGCCATTCCTAGTTCGGACTTGAGCAGGTGGAAAGGTCGTAGGCGCATGATTAGGATGATTTTATGGGAGGTCGGGCGGGGGGATTATCGATTGGGTTATATCCGCTGATCTACCGTATCTCTTGAGGGATCTTACAGTGTCCTTTCAATACGCGAATAACCTTCTCAAATTTCGGCGCAATTGCATTTGTTTCCGCTTTCCAATTCGGGTAGGTCATGTAGATTAGCATCTGCGATTTGCGTATGGGAAAGTGGTTCAAAATAGGGGTATGGAAGAGATTTGCTACTGGCTCACAGACTTTTTCAAACATCGAGTGCCCACCATTTGTGAAACCCTAACTACTTTTTTTCAATCATCGTTTCAGCTTATTCAGCGGTTCTTTACAAAATAATACTATGGGAGATGTTTGCCTCCGGCACAGAGCCTTTTCCAATACCGAATGAAGTTCCAAACCAACGGTGAAACCTATTCGAACGATTTCCCAATCTTCGATTCGCTTCATCAGCGGTTCCCCCCAAAATATGGAAGAGGTCCTTTTCCACTACCGAATGACGTTTCAGACGTGAAACCTATTCGAATGATATTTCCCGATCATCGATTCGCCTCATCAACGCTCTTCCCGGGCATCATAATTCATCCCTTTTTGCCGCTCGATGCTTTCACTTTCCGGCTCTCATCGGGAGAGAAAGAGTCACTCTAACTCATTAGAGAGAGGAAACAGTGTGTGATTGGAGAGAGCGAATCCTTTGCTTGAGGGAGAAAGAGAGCGGAACACAAAGGCGATGGCAAGTGTACTAAGGAAGAGAGGGAATGGTCAAGCATGGAATGTGAAACGCTTCCTTGTCAACCACTGTCCGTTCATAGCCGTTCAATACATTTCCCACAAATATTCATTCAGTAGTTCGATTTCATTTGTTTGAGTTTTCTAATGGTATTCCACAATGTGATTGGAGACAATTCATTAATTGTCCATCATACTACTTTTGAAAATCATCCGGATCATTTCCGTACGCACCTTCACTTCTCGCTCTCTTGCGATGCAATACGGTTGTCTCCGTCTCTCCGATCTCGACCTTTTCCACAATTCCTCCTCATGTCAGAGAACTTTCGTAATTTAGGTAAGTTTGTGAGCAACATCCTTTGTTCCTAGACCTAACGCCTTCTCCCGAACCATTGTTTGGTTGCTATCTACTACGTATGACCTTCCCCACACTTCCGTGCATGGTTATTTGCATGCCTTTCAGTGTTACTGCAAGAAAGTGAGACAACGAAGGCGATTATGAGGAAAGAAGGAGGAAGGAGGGGGTGTGATCGGGAGGGGAGATAAGTTTCGCTAGTAAATGGGGTGCAAACTTTTACACTCATAATATCACCTAAGACTGCCTCAAAATCAGGGTCAACCTCAGGTATTGGTGAGCATCTTTTCAATTATTCTGCACTCCCGTTCTGGATCTCATAACGAATGACGAAAGTCACTGTGCCAAAAGAAGTACGTGTGAATGATTGTGAACCTTGCGGCATGCCAGAGTAAAATTCTACGGCTGCAAAGTTCACTAAAGGACCGAATTGCACTTCCTTGATCGAAACCTCTTTTACAGCCTTCAAATCAACATGGTTATGGGATTGTAACTGCTCTTCGAACGGGCGCGCATCGCATCAAATCCTTATCTCCCCTCCGCCTTATCCAAGGTTGCGCAACGAAATCCGCCCCGAGGCTCCTCTCTCTCTCTCTCCTCAAATCACATTGTCTCCCGCCACGTCCAACATCGGAGATAACGCGCAAGATTGGAGAGACAGCTCTCGCTCCTCGCTTTTGGGAACTGGCTTATCCTCCCTTCTTTCCCTCCCTTTCTCTTCCAAGAATGCGAGACCAATGAAGAACTTTTTATCGCCTCGCATCCTTGCGCAATGAGATTGATTGGCAGAGAGAAGAGCGGGAAAAGATCAGGGAGGATTAGTAGTGATCAAATTATGAATGTACCATAAACACTGATTGTAACGGTTTCGTTCATTATTTCCATCTAATATCAAGGAAGTGAAAGTGTTCCAGAACCATAATGAAAACATTATGAATACGTGACACTTCATCGAACACTGTACAAAGTGACGCAACATTGCCAAGTCTCTGCGGATCGAAAGTGAAAATTGCCGAATCATCGCTGCCGATAGCAATCTTCCCTTCATTCCGCAGGATATGTCCGTGAAAAAAGTGAGCAAAAAGAGAAGATTTTCAGGGATCTTGATCTCATTGAACATTTGTGCAGGAATGATTTTGAATACGCTTCACAAGTGATACAAACAATGAAAATACTTGTGAGGTGATTCCTTCACGACAAATCGGGCAAAGTGACGAAACTTCTGTTTGGTTCTGGGTGCAATTGCTCACTCGCAACATTCTTACCAGAAGTTCCCACGGTTATTCCATGTCACACTTCCTCCTCATCCCTTTCCTCTTAGTGTCAAACACCTCAGACATCTCCCATCCTCTGAGATGAGGAAGGTACTCCTTCTCTCTCAGTTACTCCTTCCAATCATAAGTCAATCTTCGACAACAGAGGAGTTCATCTGGGACCGGGACGAGTTCAATGAGACAATGGCCGTGGGTCGGTCTAGACCGAGTGAGTATCTTCCCTTTACGTGACCAAACTCGATGCTTCAGGCGAGAATATCTCCGAACTCCTGCTCAAGGACTACGTGAGAAGCGTGACACCGGCTGAAAACGGTAGGAGACTCCGCAATTTTGTCAATTAAGGGAGCTTATTTTAGGCCCGGCTGAAATCAGCTTCGATGTTTCTGGAGTTTTCCTGGTTAGAGTTGTAAGTTTCTATATGGTCTCAGAAATTGACCGACTTTTGCGAAATTTACGAAACTCATTCAGCAAGCAAGTCAACGGAGTGTCACTGCGAGTCTCCAGCTGATATTGAGATGGAACGACCATCGACTGAGGTGGAATCCAGCAGGTATCCAAGTTTCCTTTTCGTAAGAAAACACTAATGTAAGGCAGCAACAGCTCTAGCTTCTCGCCAAACGTAGTTAATGGTCTTTGATGCAGAAGAATTGGAACACTATTCGTTTTCCGATGCTGATAAGCGTTCCTCAGACCACTCAAACGTGACCGAAATCTCACTGCCCGACTACGTTGTGTGGTTGCCGCCCTTCATCTTCTACAATTCGTGAGTGTCGATTACCGCACCCTACCACACCACCTTTTCGAATCGATAACTGACTTCATTTCAGAGTCAAGACGAAGTTCATGCAGAACGAGAATGGGCGGCTCGTGAGAGTGAGTGTGAACGTTTTGCGCTTGTGCAATTTAAAAAAATTAGTTGAATATCTAAACTCACTGATGGCGATCGTACACAAACGGGTCAAAGTTAATGAAAGGCAAACATTCAGATCACGCATAACGGTGACATGTACTACGCTGTTACTATGAGTATCCTGGCTACTTGCTGGATGGGGTACTGTTTAGTATTGCTTTCGGTTTCGTTTTTATTCATATAAAAGTTGTAACTTTATAACCAGCACCGAATACTTCCCATTCGACGTCCAAGATTGCATCCTAGCTGCTACCTCTCCCCTTCTGGGATCAGATGAAGTGGTGGCGAGAGCGGGACGAGTCAACGCCTTCGAGGTATAATCGCTGGAACTTCTCTGTTTTTGGTCCGGCCTCGACCGCTCTGAGTGAGGAGTGGGGCGGAGCATGTGAATGGGAGGTATAGAATACTCTGTGAGAATAGCCGGGCCAAAAAACAGAGAAGTGCCTGCTCGCCTATTATCGCAAATTTCAAAAAATGACATCGGTTCAAAACCAATAGACAGAAAAAAATGAATTGAGGGCAATGATGAATTCGACATCCGTAATGTCTCAGTCTCCATTGGGAATTTCACCGAGTTCGAAGTGAATAAGTCGGAGGTAACGAAAGTCTCAATTTCTCATACACTATGATACTCATTTCCCCACAGTTGATTCTGTTCGCATACATCTGTTTGTTGATTAGTCGTTGAATAGTGAATGCCGCTTGAAATTTTCTCCATGATAGGTCTACATCACGCTCCACATGGCCCGTCACTTGCTCTACTACGCCTTGTATTCGTTCATCACTCATCGCTAGAAAATTAGTAGAAACTTAGTCACCACTAAACTTCGAAAAGCCAATGGTGCGGGGTTTTATTCATATTCTATGCAGGTCTACATCACCCTGCACATGGCCCGTCACTCTCTCTACTACGTCATCATCCTCATCGTGCCCACTGCTCTTCTCTCGTTCATTGCCACTGCGGGGTTCTTTGGAACGAATAATACGGATTGCATTGTTGGTTTTCCACTTTTACTGTTTGATTAGATTGCAGAATAAAAGCATGAGCGTATGAAAAGTGATCTTTGAAAAAGTACTCTTTTTAGTTATGTTGTTCCAATCGTTATTATGAACGTTATCAAATTATCTGAATTTCTGGTCAATTTAATGACGTTGCAGACGAACATCGGCTTCAACTGTCTCCTCACCATCTCCTTGCTGCTTGACATTCTCTCCAACATCGTGCCGAAATCGTCCGAGCTTCCCCTGCTAGGTACGGCTACTCATTCTGCTCGTCCACCACATTTCACTCATGATATCGGGCAGTTCTCCAAAAATTCATCATTCAGGCTACTACATCACATCCACGCTCTTTCTCATGTGCGCCGGAGCCTTTCTCAGCATCATCATTGCTATTGTCGAGAAGGTTTGTCGCTCCGACTTGCTTTCTCCAAGCATGCAGTCAATCGTTGCCCGAAGGGATCAAGCAATGTTCATTAGAGCTGCAGATTTGATGAAGAACAATGGTAGTTCTCTAGTTTCCCGGAACGGTGTCTCATTTCTATCCATCCTCTTGAAACCATTCTTCCTGGGAAGTGCCGGAAAATGAACATGACATTGCAGAAAGTAGAAGCGGGCGAGGTCGACGCTTCTCCTCCCCGATGGATGACGAAGACTTTCTGCGGAAAGAAGAAGCAGAAGAAGGACGATGAAATCTCCCTGGTCACTCGAGCTAGCTCAATCGGGTAAGATATTGAATAGTGATCAGGCTCACTTCATCTCACTCACAACTCTAACGCTCTGGCTGTCAAATGAGTAACGAGCAAATAACGTCGTTGTTTGCAGCTTATCAATGTTT
>LS493029.1:93015-107221 GCA_900490845.1 Pristionchus japonicus
CGATGGATGACGAAGACTTTCTGCGGAAAGAAGAAGCAGAAGAAGGACGATGAAATCTCCCTGGTCACTCGAGCTAGCTCAATCGGGTAAGATATTGAATAGTGATCAGGCTCACTTCATCTCACTCACAACTCTAACGCTCTGGCTGTCAAATGAGTAACGAGCAAATAACGTCGTTGTTTGCAGCTTATCAATGTTTCATGAGTGAATAGTGTGATCGTAACAAATCATAAACAATTGATCATTGCCACCATTTCAGCAGCACTATCACTGATTCCGACGAACTCTCTCACTGGGTCAAGCTATTCCTTGAGTGCGCCAACAAGACTGTCGACAGGATCAGAGAGGAGATCGAGGATGAGAAGGTTCTTAAATTTCACAATACGTCTTCCCGTTTCGAATTTCGCTGAAAAAACTGATCCTATCTGTCGTATCAACGAATCGTTGTCGGTATGTTTCAGAGTGTAATAATATCAAATGGAAATTCATTTCTTCAATCGTCCGCGCATTTAATTTCAAAAACCATAACTTTGAGACCGGCGTGGTCACGTTTTAGGGTGGTCAAGGCAAAGTTAAGTTTGTTTCGAAACTAATGAACTAGGTCAACGTCATTTGATTCAAAATGAATCAATTTCAGGCAACAGCCTCATGGCGTCTCATCTTCCGTCGCACTCGATTCGTGCTCCTCCTCATCTTCGAACTCGTCCATCTCTCCCTTCTCATCGCCCTCCTCAGCTACTGGGGCAAGGACAATCTGGCGGTGAGAAATTGACCGATTTCCTTCGAGAATCATTTTTTCCAGCCGATGAGAGTCGATAAGGACGGAATTCCGCTGTGAATCTTGTGAATATTGACTAATCATTCATTCTATTGAACTGCACGATAAATATGTGAATATGTGGAGGAGCATCAAACGGGCGATCGAAGCCCTCCTGGTTGGGTGAAGCCATGTCAAGGCGCAGATCAGGCAGGCGCAGATTTCGAGACATACTCACTCAACCTTTCAAGACCCCACTGAATCGATCTTTTCGTGTTTTCGTCTAACGACGAAACTTGCCTCCTCATATTCATGTTCACCTCATTTTCGAATGTCTTTCATGCGAATAAACTCTCGTTCAGCGAACTTTATGCGACTCAGTGTAATAGGTCAACGATCTAAGATGGTTTCTCTTCGGCTCATTTGGGAGGTGGCTGCGTCTTCTGCACGCAAGCTTTCAGATGGCTTCTGGCACGTCTCAGTTCCTCCATTTTCTCGTGGATCATCTGTAAATACGAATATTCTAATACGATAATCGCTAATTTCACCTCTCTGTCTTTACAAAATCGATGCTAAAATTTAGGAATTTCTAAGCGTTTTGGTAGTGTTTTCTCTCTATTTGAGGCTCGCTAATGAAGTGAGACGAGGAGTAGGGAGTTTCGCTGAAAGTAGATACCTGGCGAGCTTTCTTGTTCTTTGCGGCCAGTTCAGCAGCGGCATCGTGACCCGTCGCCAGCTCCTGTTATTACGAGTGATTAGTCAAATACGGCAGTAGATAATTGCGCGTCCATATTCGGGTCTCTGCACAAAATGTGCGCAAGAAATTTCAGTACTTTAGTTCCGGACTGTTTCCGGATCTGGTTCTAAGGGTCTAGTTTAGTTACAATCGGTACCTCCTTGTTCTCTCCTTTCTTCACAGCAGAGATCGCAGTGAGGCGGGGACGAGTGTGCTCGTTGACTGTTGTCTCCTGTGAATGACTAGTGATACTCTCAAGTGGAAGATACGTTCTGCTTTCAAGGAACTAGGGGGTTCATCTCTTTCATGACTCAAACTACCTTGCTTGAATTTCGAGCATGTGTAAAACGAGTTCAATTGAATTTCATTGTGGACAATGTCACAAGAGAACAACGGGTTACAGAAGTCAGCTAGCAAGAGATCAGACCGACGAGAGATTGCGTGTAGAATGAGGAAACGTTGCCCCGTATTGTGAAATCACACCGTACCGGAAGCACTCCTGCGAACGCCACGTTGAATGGGTCCACGACGTCCTCCGGGTCCAGGTTGAGGACGTCATTGTGGTCGAGGCCGCGACGCGCAGAATCGTCGCGACGCATCGCCGCCGACTCGCCGTTCACCTTCAATGAAGTATCTGACGACACAGATACGAGTTGTGAATTTGAAATTGACGACACCTCTCGGTAAGCTTCGAACGCGAGAGATAAAACATGGAAATTGATTCGGAAGCACTGACCTTGTCAACGCGCGTCACAGCAGCACGACCGCCCGCCTTGTCCTGGAAATGACTCACGTATACTATTTTTCTCAATTCAGAACGCTTTGGCTCTGGGTTTCGATGTGTCTCACAACGACCTTCGCACTGGGGAAATCCGTAAGTGTGCCTTACCTGTTCCATGACGGCAGCGCCCATCGCTGACTCCACCAGCTGCATCGTGGCGATCGATTCGGCCGGTGACTTGAAATTAGACGATTACTCGGGTTTGCAATTCGCTCGTTGGAATTCACAGCACCTACATAAAAATTATTGTGAATCCGAACGAAAGCGATCATCGAAAAGGCCAAATAACGTTTGTTCGTGTTCGAATGATAGTTTGTGAGTGTATTCTAATATCTTGGCGTCAATGTAAGGTAAACAAGAACACGATGGGGGAAGCATAGATCAGGGATCTTACAGCAGCTGCAGCTGCTGCTCCCGCCACTGTGGCAGCCTGGATGAGAGCGTCGATGGCAGCGTCAAGCTCTCTCGGCGAACTCTGACGAATGGGATTGCATTTCGGAAATCTGCTCCCTCTCCCCTCCTTCTATTTCGACACTACTGCCTACAGTTTTTGGAGCTATTTTGGTGGTGTTCTAACGTTCACGGCAACTCGTATTCCCTTGTTTCCCTTCGTCGGTGCTTTCTAACTCAATGACTTACGCCCGCCAGGTCGTGGAAGGCGCTGAGAACGGAGAGGAAGGACTGGGGAAAGGTGGGAGTGGAGGCCTGGAAAGAACAAGATAAAGGTTATGCCCGGAATTAGGGTCAATACTTGCACGAAATCGCTACCAATCGGTAGGGAATTTCATTACAGAGGCTGTCAACTAAAAAAGGTCACTATAGCGTGCGGACGATACCGTTAGATCAAGGAAGACGACCAACCATTTGAGAGCGGCCGCACAGGAAGGAGACTGGACTGTGAAATGAGGTGACGAAGCGACGGAAAGCGATAGACGTATGAGAGAGAGAGGGGGGGGGAATAAAATGCTCATCTCAAAGTTGTTACGCGTTGTCAGCACGTAGTAGTTGGGCCAAGAGATCAGGGAGAAAAAGTGGCAGATAGGGCTGAATCATTAGACTTGCTCGATTTCATCAATGTATTTCTAACTGTTGAATTTGTTCGATAAAGACTTCAACTTCGCGCACTGTGCGTATACAGCGCAATAGGTCCAACGGGTATCCAAAACGATGTGTTCGGAGCCAAATAGTGATGAGATGGACAGTGCAAAACTGAAAAATGCAAAACTGTCTGGTTTGAAGGACACCTCGCCTCTCTCCTCACTCCACCCCCATTCCCCATCCTCACCTCCTCCTCCTCGTCCAGCAACGAATCGAGCGACGCGTCGGACGAGGAGTGCGACTGCTGCCCGTGAGTACTGTAGGATACGGTACATTCCTGTTTATTGATTTTTCACTGGAGTCAATTACCGTATCCTTCCGTACTTGCAGGCGCACGGCCCGCTCCACAGCCCCTCCGACGACCGTCGATCGATGGGTACGGTAGCACTCAAGTGTATCGATCGTTTACTCAAAGATCAAAGATCATCTCAGGCCAATCTGGGCGCTCTCCGTCGCTTTCTTCGTCGCCACGAGGCCGATCCCGACGAGCTCATCGTCGATCTGCTGGGTCTCGCGGAGAATTGATACGGTAGGTTATCGATTATCGATTCAGACTCATTACCGTACCCTACCGTACCCTCATTGTAGGTCCCGCGGTCGATCGATGCCCTCAAAAGCCCCTCTCGTTGCTCCAATCTACTCATAATTCAACAGAGATAAAGCAATTTCATGACTGATACAATTCAATTCATACAAATTGCAGTTATTGACCATTGTTCCATCAAAAAAGCTTTCAATGACAAATAATGCTCCGATTTTAACCTCATGACGATTTTCAGTTAATCTTCCCCAAAGTTTAGTCTGGACATTTAGGGTCAGTGGCCTAAAGCCCTCTGGCATCCTTACTCTCCTCACAATAAGATCCCTGAATGAACCGTCTTTAGCCCTTCTTTCCCCCACGGCAATTAATCCTTACTGCTTTCAAAGGCCTTCCTGCGCATAAATTGCCCCTGTCGGTGGCCCCTTTATCGTGTTGTGGTAAACGCTGCGCAATTCATGCTTCCCCCTGTCTGCTTGCGAACCGATAGGAGCGAGAGACAGTGCAAAAGTGAGAGACGCCGATCAGAGAGCAGCTAGAGTGTGTGCGAGTCCGAGAGACGACAGTAGATCAGAGAGAGATGAGAGAGTACAGGAATTCGAGAGAGCGAAAGCGGTTGCGTAATTCTAATGCACCGTGTCTGTTTACAGATGGCTTTGGGCGAGAGAATGCACGGAATTGAGAGAGCAGCCCGAAATGGAGCTGGGGATCAAGGAGAGCACCTATCTTGTGAGAGAAAGCGAGAGAGTACGCGGAATGTGGAGAGGAAAGCGAGAGAGTTGAATCATTGCTCGAATTGAGGGAATGAGCCTATTTCGAGCAGCCGCTGAGCAACTGATTCAATAGAGGAATTGATAGCAGAAGTTGCTGGTCAGTGATGGCCATTGCATCGGAGAGGATTGGATGATGACGAGGAATTTCGAAATTATGCAATTACGTTTCTCGAAAATACGTGAACTTTGAAGTAATCGCGAAACGTGCCATACTGGTCTGTATTTTGTTCTTCTCAAAGAGATAGATGTGCTGGTCAGCGGTGTCCAGTGCTGAATGGAAGAGGAATGGAGGATGACGAAGTATTTCTAAATGGATAATCTAGATAATTTCATCTACGGAAGGAAGCACGTTGTTGTTATTTGTGAAACAGAATTAAATTGGTGGTCAACAATGTCCATTGCAGAATGGAAGGTGATCGGAGGATGAGGAGAAGTTTCGAAATGATCAAGTGTCTTTGAGTATCCACTCATATCGCGAAACATAACCATTTCTCTTCCAAATGAACTATCAAGGAGTGGTGGCGAGCAACGTCGGTTGTACATGATTAAACTAATCGTGAAGATGAATTTCGAATGAAGAAGTATTATCGTTTTTTTTTGTCTTGACAAGGAACTGAGACTGAAACCAACACACTCCTTTGTATTTTGAAGCATCTGTGAAACACATCAAGATCTTTAGTTCTGTTCAGACTGAATTTTTTCTGTCCTTGTCTGCTCTCGTTCATAATTCTAAAGTACGGACAGTTGCGCTAACATGCCCTTACTATGCCCTATTACACGAAACGTGCGTTCGAACTACGCTTCGCCGTCTTATTATTTCGTACACTCTCACCTGTCAGAGAGGCTAGTGCGCGTGTGAAATGGTGAGACGGCGTCTCGTATTTCGAACTCTACACGTAACGAGAGAGGTACTTCCTACCTTGTTAATGTCATGTGGATTATAACACACCTGAGGAGAGAGTAATCCGTCCAAACTCGAAGTTGACGGAGATCCTGCACTTTCGGGTGTGCGCACAACATTTCAGCTGCTCAAAATTCCGTCTGAAGGTTTGAGGCCATCGTAGATGGACACAGTTTGTGAAATACTCCCATAAAGTCTCATCACCAAGTTTTTTCATTCTAATTTCGCGGAAGTGCATGTCCAGACGAAGTGATGCAATATCACTTACACCTATCGCAACTGCTTTTTCATAGCTCTGTCGTTCAGTTCTGAAAGCCTCTGATGCAGTTACGCAATATCAACATCCTCAACTTTTCCCACCAATTCCCGTCGATCTTTCGATTCCCATCACTGTTTTTCACTCGTCTATCTCATCCCTCTCAATTATCGCGCCCTTCCTCCTTCCTGAAACCGAATCCACACGGGATCTCGTCCGTCCTGCCGTCCTCTCGGCCTGGCTCTCTCCAGTTTGCGTGCTCTCTCGCCCCTCTGAGAGACGAGAAAGCGTGTGAAATGAAGAGAGCGCGGATCTAGCCTCACTCTCTCCGTATCTTTCTCATCCGAGATCGTCCCATGCCGTTCAACTCACTTATCCGCATCTTGCAAACGCCTTGCCTCAGGCTCCGGCTCTCAATCTTGCTTACAAATATTCAATCATCGACAGAATTTCACGTGTTTTGGTCTTCACTTTGAATAACTTTGTCCGAATCATGCACACGACCCCCCTCCTCATTCCTGCTATTATAACATCTTTTCGATAAGTTTGCATTCGTCCAAAATTGAACATTTCTACTCGGAATCTTCGAGGTTTGCATCATAGTGAGCAATTAGTTCTCTCCCCAAAGGGAGAAATCCCCTCCTCCATCGGTCATTTTCTATTATTTGATCAGCCTCTCCCTCGCTTGCATCAAATTGATCACGTCTTCAGGTCGATGGGAGTGATTGCATAGTGGGGGAGAGGAGGAGGGGCGATTCGTATCGGTCAATTTTGTGAACTATTCTTATTCAACGTTAGTTCCTCTTCGTTTTACTGGTTCTACGTCTGCATTGCATTTTCAAACTTCATGCAGCTGGCTTGACTCCATAGGTAGGATCGTGTCGGTCAATCTATTTTGTGAAATCATTCTCAACGTATTTCTGTTCGTAATTGAGTTTCGAAAAGCCTCTCTTGCTCCATTGCGTTCACTTGTGTTTCATGGTCCTTTCATATTGAGTTTCAATTTGTTCGGAGTTGATTTCTTTCTTTTTCCGATCTAAATTCACCACTTCCTCCTCCCTGTTTGTGGTTGTTGTTGAATCTCCTGACTTCTCGGTACTTCCTCCGATCACTTTCTGCCTCTTTTGGAGTTATCTCATCTTTTCGTCTGCTTTTTCGTCATCTCTGAACAGCGAGAGATCACGCAAAATCGAGAGACCAGACAGTTCTTCCCCTTTTCGCTGCCACAGTCGTAAACTCTTGTGTGTCTTCGCCTCGGGGTTCTTTTGTGCGCCGCTTACAAGTCGTTTTTCACTCCCCGATTCACCTTCTCCCTTGCCGGTTAGAGGAACATAGTGATCAGATGAATCGTGGAGTGTCACGGAGTTTGCTCATGAGTACACCGAACAGTTTGGCGCTTTAACTTCCGCTGTTATCACCAGGGTTGTTATCACCGGAGAGCGATCACTTCCCGGTCGAGGAGTTCCCGGTTCTGTCGCTCCAGAACGCCCACGGTTGGCTTGAACGGAACGCCCTTCTTGCATAACTCTCTTGTCTAGGTTGAATATTCAATTATTACGCAAATCTCTTGCTCCAGAACGCTCACAGAACATCCGCCAAACCCACCGCGCTTTCCATTCGTGCTCGATTCTTGGGATTTCATTGCTGCAAATGTTGCTACAGCACATTTACAATGCCCACCTATTTTCTCGCTCATCCCAGCATCAGATAAGTTTCAGCGATTTATCAAAGGTCCGCAGCTTTTCTAATATTCAATATATTTGATCAAAAAATTGTTTGAAAAACCCTAAATTCCATCATTCAAGTCGCTTCTCACCCTCAATAGTTAGCACCTTCCCATCTCGATCCACTCTCCATCTTTTTCCCTCTGAACTCTCCGTGATTTCACGAATCCCTCCATCCACTGCTCTTGTTGACCCTCCTGAGGGGGTAAGCACTTCTTGGGAGGGAGGTGAGATCCGGAGAATCGAGGGATATTGTAGCCTACCAATGCTTAATTTATCGCTAATTCATCTCAACTTACTGCATTTTGAACCCTTGAAGTGAACGAATGGGCGAGATTTAACAATTTCGCGATAGGTCACTCAAACAAAACCGTCGCTGACGCATTCTACCTCTGTTGACCCTCGGGCGGGTAAGCACTTGTGGAGGGGAGAGGGGAGAGATGACGAGAGAGCGTGTGAATCGGAGAGAGACAGACGATCGGGGTGAGATCCGTAGAGAAGGAGAGAGGGAAATCAGTGGGAAATTGACTGCACACGAGGAGAGTTCGCAAACGACGATCCTTTTCGACGTCGTGATTTCGTCAGTGCGCCCTTATTTAGCCCCTAATTTGAGCTTCATTAATTTTTTTTTCTTGATATTATCTTCGATTTCACACATGTTTTTTTCGTGGTTGTTCTGTGAACTCGAGAGAACTGTGATTCCTTTCCTTGAAAACTGTTCTCCCTCACTTTTCACGCGCATCTCTTTTGAGCCATTCGGTCCTTGTAAGCTGGATCAACTTCATTCATTCAGCTCTGTCTCTCATTTTCACGAAGTCTGAACTATTCAGTCCCTCACTTCGCACTTGTTTGCCACGATTGCGCAACCTCCATTCATTTCCGTTCCCTCACTTTGTTTCCCACTCATCTGATTTCATCGAGTCACTTCTCTATTCAGTCTTTCCCATTCATTCAAACGACCTCTCCTCACTTCTGTAAAGCAGTGATCGCACTCTCCATTCCGCACGCTCTCTCGCTCTTTCTGACCATTTGCTAGTCTTTCTGTATCACTAGCAGTCCCCCTTACTCTAACTTCCCTGCATTGCACACCCATTACCAGAATACGTTAGGCAGTGCGGGAGAAGGGCTCTCTCCCTTTCACCTGATCTCTCTTCCAGCAAGCTAGAGATAACGGTAAATGGAGAGAGCCTCCGACCGCTCTTTGTCCCCCGGTGCCAGGATGGTAATGGCTTCCCTGCTTTCTCTGCGATGTCTCGAGGGCTAGAGGAGCGAGAGAGTGTGGGAAAGTGAGAGAGTGTATCCTCCCTGTGATCTCCCTGCCCCCTAGCTGGGTCTGCCGTAAAAGAAGGGAGAAGGGACAAGTTGAGTAATGTAAAAGGAGCAGATGGCTGAAAAAGTGGCGAATCTATGTAGAGAGAGGCGAAAAGTGCACGATTATGCAACAATGGACGAATTACAATTTTTAGGAGGGGTGGATTTACAATATGAAAAGGAATCCCAGCATAAGTCATCTTCCAATATTTTTGCTGTTTGTTATGATTCTGGGAAAGCGCTCATTGGATCAGATCTAGGTGCCAAACTTCACAGCTTCTGATTGAAACTCATCCCCACCTCAAAACTCTCGGCGCTTCTTCTGAATTGTTTCTATAATTTATATCGTTCCTAGCTCTGCAGATATCACGAAGTCCTCGAATGAACCTTAGAAATAAAAACTTCAAAGTTCGAACGGATGAAATTTCCTGATTTCTCATCTTCCCCTCCTCAAAGTCCGTCCATAAATGTCTTTCCGTGTTCCTCGTAACTTTCCCCTCTTCCTCTTCTCTTATCTACCGTCAATCTTCTGCCCAATCTGATGCTGCTAACGACTCTATTTGGGTGGTCGAGAGTACATTGATGACTATCGATGACTTCGCTCACGCATTTCGGCACGATTCTGCATCGATTTCTTAATTTTCCTGTCTCTCTAAAAGTGCATTCATCGACCTTTTTGCGAAATTTGATACCTTTCTCTTCGATTCGACATCGATTTCTTGATCGAATTGGCGTCAATGTTGCTCTGCCAGTTTTAGTGAGCAAATTTCATAATATACCAACGGCTCTGTTTGGGTGGTCGAGGGCTCATCTATCGACAGTATTCTGCGCGATATTCTCTAGTTTCTATTTTCCAGACAAAGAAACCTGTCAATTATTGAGAAAAAGCTATTCATTCTTTACTTACTCGCTGAAACCTAACTGTGCTGAGTAGAATTCGTTTGTAATTCTGGACCTCTCCCCCTTCTAAAACAGTTCTCTTTCGTCATCTCAAGCAGTGCTGGCTAGTGAGAGCAAACGTTTCGATCAGATAGCACAGCGATCTCAGGGAGTAAAGAGTCTAGCCGCTTCCCGGGTCTGCACTTTGTGCACTGTTTCACTCGAAAATTACTTTGGTTTCACCTCGCACTTTATGCTTTTATTTTTATTAGCAAGGGAATCTCGCGTTGAAACGTAATCTCATGAATTCCTCGCTTCTCGGGTCTACACTTTTGCGTATCGCTCACTGTTTCTCCTGGCTCTTCTTCGTTTCCACGTTTATAGCTTCGAAAGGTCAAATTTGTATTTTTTACGTTTCGCGATAATAATCGACACGGTATCAAATAGTTTGCTCGTCTCAGTATGTGATTCCTCTCTGAAACATAACTCTAACTCGCCCACTGCACTTTGCTATTTCCTCTCTGACTCCCTGCCCCTCACCTCACTCTACCTGCGTAGGAAAACATGTCTGCTCTCCGACAGCAATTTACCCCTACTAACTCGCAATTCCTCGAGCCGCCTTTGATGTCCCCGCGGGGCTTTGATTGAGAGGAGAGAAGTGAACAGTCTTCAATCAATCTAGCGAACACCATTCCCATTCGTGTCTCTGTTGCGACTGACTCTAATTTACCCGCACCACAGTCGGCTTTTTGTGATCTACATGGGAATAGTAGGGAACAACGGGTAGGTCAGAGGCCGGTTTCGGTATTTTGAAGACCCATTTGCCCCATTTTGGTGGTCTTCATCATTTCTATGTAGCATCTCTACATCTTAGTAGCACTTCCATGCCTGAACCTCGGAATACCTGAATTCCTCCGTTTTATCCCATAGTCATACTCTTGGCGAAAGTGCCCAAGAGATACGGTAGTTCTCATTTCGAAAAAGAGCTGGGGGTGGCCGCTATCCGATCCGAACATTATTCACCGTGTTCGATCTGACTCGTGTTAGATGCTCGCTCCGATAAGCTTGCGTCTCTCCTACTTGCCTGATCTCTAGAAGGTTAGAGTGGGCGAGAGAGTGCTTCGGAAGGAGAGAGGCAGAGAAGGACGAGCGTGTTTCAGTTTCACCTTGAGAGCCAGTGTCCGCTTAGACTTTCTCGCTTACTACTCTGCGACATAATCGCTTTACTGGCTAAGCTGTGACGAGTAGCGGACTGTTTGGGTGGTTCTTCCTTTTATGTTTCGTGCTTTGAGCCTAATTTTAGAGTGAACTTCAGGGAAAGTAGGTAGCCTTACTGTAGCCTCCTCACATCTGGTTTCATCAATCAGCTTCTATCCCTCTCTACCAACTTTTAGGCAAAACAGTGACTCTCAGGACTGTCAAACCTCCTTCCGAGAACACTGACCCATCAATTTCCTCCTCTCACCATAACAAACCCTTCGGCTGCCGCCTTGAACTCATCTGGCGCCGATCAATCTCGCGTAAACTTTCTCTGTCCTCAACTCTTGTAATCGGATACTGTGAATATGATTTGGTCCTGTCAAAGGAGTTCCCTCGACAGACTCTCTCGATTTCACACAGTCTCTCGCTTTCTCTGCCCGACAAGTAGACAGTAAAAGAACCCGCGAGCAGTTCATCACTCATCACTGGCACTCCTCTTCGTTCCCTCAGGCACCATATGTTTCCAAACTGTTGGGGCGGCTCATTCCATCGCCTTTTCGCCGAGTTGAGCAGTCGCTTGGGTACTGTCTCCCCTTATTGTTGACTGGATTCTACCCATAAACTAATTTTCGGCGTCCCCTAAGGCCACTCTAGCATGCGCAACCCCCGTGCCTGTAAAGTCGGTCCTGGAAAGTCAAAGGGATGTGAAAAGGAGACGAAACTCCGCAATACGCCCCTTCGATTCCACTTTACAAGCGACTAATGGGGCTCGCTCGTTTTCTCTTCGCATTCGCAACGCTCTTTTGCGGAAGTGAGCTATTAGTACTTGGATTACGATAAGGGTACGGTATCTTGCTATTCTGCGGAAGACCAAACCCGATTACTGGCTACGGTAGCCCAAATCAGCTCCTTATTGTGCGCATTCGTCTTGATTAGGTGCTCGTAATCCCATTTCTTCCCATCTTCGCATTTCGTCTTCCTCCTTTCCTCCCTCCTCTCTTCATTTCCCTTTTCGCTCACGCGGACTATCAAAACACGCACTGTTTTCCACCAAATCCCACCGTTTTCCAGGCACTACCGAACCCATCTACCGTACTCCCTCGGCTACCGTACGCTCCATCCGGACCGGATCTTGTGGTCAGTCTGCGATTCGCACGCCTCATTACGCCCAATGGGCACAGACTCCTGTCCTGGCCCTCGATTAGGATTGCAGAGAGTTTACATGCAATTTTATACGGCGGAGCCAAGGCTAAACGCCTGCCAGATTCGGAAATGGCAAATTTTGTTTTTTTAGAGATAAGTGCGGCAATGATACTAAAAATGAGCGGCCCATCAAACCTTTCATTCCTCGCTGAAACTCAACTGAGGGGTGAATTGGTCTTATCTCCTTCTCATATCAGCTCCCTCCTCACCAATTAGTCTACCTCGATGTCTTTGATGTCGCACATCTTCTTCCTCTCTCTTTCTCTGACTCTCTCCATTCCTCGTACTCTCTCGTCTTCTCTAACTCGACGAATACCGGACATTCGCTGTGAGAGGTGTCGCGGCTGTCGCAATGCTGCTCCTTTCACCCCTAGGTCCCTTCAAACCCCTCTCGCCTCAGGGCCTCCCTAGGCTCCGCCCACTCGAGACTCTCGAGGGTATACGGTAGTCCCTCCTTCTTGGCCCATTTTCCGGTCGCGCACTCTCCCTTACTCCCTTTCGCCTGCACTTTCCCTACAGTACACGGTGTCATTAGTCAGTCGAAGGAAGGGAGAGAGAGGGAGAGAGAGGGGTACTGGGGGTGGTAGGAAGGAAGATGGCGAAAAACGAGGGAAGGGTGAGCGAAAAAAAGTCGATTCCGCTGCCTCACTCGCCTCTTCTGAGTATCAGTTTCTATTGCGGGCTTATTATCCATGATTCTGGCGTATTACTGACCTGCCGCTCGCGCGTTTGTTGTCACAACCAAACCTTGGTGTGATTAGTATTAAACTCAAAAGGCAGCCCAATTCGAATTAGAATTGATGTACTCCCCCGCATTCGTTGGCTCTCTGAAGCGTAACCGATTCCGATCCGTAGCACAAGTGTAGTTAAAGGATGCATCATCCATTGCTGACTAGATTTTGACTAGATTTCATGACTCTCTCCATTTTCCATGCTATCTCGCTTGCTCTAACCGGCGAGAGATCGTGCGATATTGAGAGAGTCGTTGCTTGATTCGAGCGATCGCTCCGGGGGCTTCACCTGATCAAACCAATCCACCGGGAGCGAGCCATAGTCCATTTTTCGCCACCCGTCCCTGGCTTCTATACTGAAATCAGTGTACGATCCTAATATAGACTGCCGTTTTGCATTGATGCTACTAGTTTTCTTGACGTTCCTTTTATGATTTTTTCGCGTCTCTTCATTCCGTAATTCCGACCTCCGACTGTGGCCCGTTACTCTCTTTTTACCCGATCTCCCAGACATTTTCAATGATGATGATGATTGAAAGGTACTCATCTGTCTCTATTTCACCGCTTTTTGCCTCTTATCGAGCAACATTAGGCCCTGATTGACCTTGTTTTTGCGCGCCCTTTTTAGCCCAATTTGGGCTTATGCGGAGCTGCAATTATATCTGGCGCTTGCTGGTCACTGCATACTTCACCCGTCAAGATGCGGCTCTCGATAAGTTTCCTCCCCCTCTCAATCTGTCCGTTTCCCTCTGAGAACTTGCTCGTTGACATGATAATTGGCGGGTGTCATCAGCGTAGTTTCACTACTCGAACTTCGCGTCCCCGACCGACCCCCAGTTTACAATGACCCAGAAAAAGTTCGAAGAGTATTTTTGTATTCTCGATCGATAGCTCGAATACAATAGAAGTTTTGGGAGTTTCGAGCTTTCATTCGTGTGTGAAACATAAGGAATTTGAGCCCAGCAGCCCTACATTTTCAATATTAAAATGTATTCCGACCCCCAGAGTCGACCTCGAAAAAAGCGCACTGCGTTTCAAGCGCAAAAAGGCCCGCCCTCACTCTCTCTAGTCGGTCCATTAAAGTTGCGCATAGATTATTTGGAAGCGATAGGGGGTGTTTCTCCCTCCACCGAAAGGTCGCAAAAAACGATTCCAAACGACCCATCGTTATGGCTCTTTAACACACAATACTACCGTATCTACGGAACTTTTAGATTCAAAAGAACCCCGACCGACCCCTGGGGAGCACAACTTTCTCCTGTAAATGCGGGTAATTGTTCTGTTGTTCCTTGGATAAGAGATCAAGGCGGATAGGGCC
>LS493094.1:15945-34617 GCA_900490845.1 Pristionchus japonicus
GTTGGAGCTCCAACTTAGAGGAGAGTCAGGAATAGTCCACCCACCACTTCTTCATTAGGAATCACCGCCAGAGTGTGGATGATCATATCAGCAGGATTGTAATCGTGAGGACAAGGATGGCCAGCTGATTCGAAGAAACGAATCGATTGTTGAGGAGAACCGAGGTAGGCTGTACGGCCTCCCGCGAGAAAAACTACCTGAAGGAGGGTTTACGGTAGGATGGGAGAATGGTAGGGAAGGGATAGAGGGAGGGAGGGAGGAAGGATGGATAATGGAGTACACATTACCGAGTCGAAGAGCGCATACAATTGAGAAGCCGGTTGATGGATTGTGCACAAGACTGTTCTTCCCGAATGGGCAATTCGAGAGAGAACATTGACGACTGATCTGAAGGAAGGAAATGAACGAGAGGGAGATGAAGGGAGGGGGAGGAACTGACTCAGCCATGTATGAATCCAATCCAGTAGTGGGTTCATCACAGAAGAGAACGGGAGGATTAGATAGCAGTTCACACGCGAATGTCAGACGACGAGCTTCTCCTCCTTAGAGAGAAGACATTAAG
The DNA here is from genome assembly GCA_900490845.1 of Pristionchus japonicus. NCBI lineage: Eukaryota > Metazoa > Nematoda > Chromadorea > Rhabditida > Neodiplogasteridae > Pristionchus > Pristionchus japonicus. The sequence continues at coordinate 16,508 of LS493094.1, forward strand.
TAGAGAAGGGAGATAGGTGGGAATCCAACCAGATATCCCCTTCTTCACTCCCATCACTCCAATTCTCGTATGCTGACATTTCAATAGTCCGAGCTGTCTCAGTACGATTGATACTCTTCTCTCTCTTCTCTCTTCCGATCCGCATACTCTTAGACGGGCCTACAATCAATCAATCGATATCTTGATTCAAGAGGGTTAGTGTACCTGGATGGACAGATATTCCCTGACAGTGAGGGTTCCTACGAATAATTCCTCTTGTTGAGCATATCCAGATACAGATGTAATACGACGACCCATCTACAACAACCTCCTTCTTTCTACTCCTCAATTGATCCCCTTCCCCTCCTCCTTATGCTCACCTCATTTCCATTCACAAGTACTTCTCCCTCCACACTCAGTCCATTCAAATTTCTCTGAACCAGAGTATTCAGCAGTGTTGTTTTCCCTGCTCCACTGCAATCAATCGATACTCTCTACCCCCACAGTACCTCTTCCACCCTTCATACCTCGCTCCCATCAATGCCATTAACTCTCCAGGACGAGCTATTCCGCTCACCTATAAACAGGATCATTTATTGATTAAGCCCCGTACAAGAAGTAAGATAGATCACAAACGAGCAAATCTGTTGGATTCATCTCTTTCATCGACTCACATTATTAAGCAGTTGCCGATTGCTCTTGGTCACGTTAACTCGTAGATTCTTCCACGAGAGAGTAATTGGATCAACTGATTCGAGAATGGATTCACTACAATGAAGAGATATCGCTTTCCCTCTATCGATCGAGAGGAATCAGTTAGATAATGGAGATGGTGGAAGATACCATGATAAGAATAGAAAGTTCTCGAGAGGGGACTTACTTGAGAGAGCAAGTTCCTCCATAGTCGGATGGTTCAGTGAGAAGAAGAGATTGAGTCTCTCCCTCCAGCATGGTCGCTCACAAGGGAATGAATGGTAGAAGGGAAGGGAAGGCGAGAGAGAGAGGGTTGGGAATCGCGTCCCTCTCTTATCTTATCGATCCAATCAATATTTGCGTGATAACAACCCCCAAGTACACGACTATATTCCCATTTCAGATACCGCACTCTCGATTAGATACTACCCTTCTCTCCCTCTTTCCTCTTACCGATTCGCATACACTTCGAAGCAGAAGATATGAAGAGTAAGGAGGGAACAGAAGTCAGCGAATAGGGCAACAGATACAGAGAATCCGAGTAGTAGTGAGTAGATCAGAGCAGTTCCGATGGGAGCCATTCGAGATACTGTGATAAATGCTGCAATTCGCCGTTCCTAGCCTGCCTCGCAACTTCACTCACCTTTCCATAAATATATGTGATAATTGAAAAATTTAGCAAGAAAGGAATTCAATGGCTCGTTTAGTTTCAATCCGGCAGGATTGTTAGTCAACCATGTTATCATCTGAATCGGATACAGTCAAACCACGTGATTTAGAAATCGGTTTAGAGGAGCTAACTTTGAAAGACCGGCGTTAAGAGGGACCCATTAACTGTAAGGGGCATTTCTCGAAGACGATATTTGGTTTACTTTGATGGGCTAATTGTAAGTACCCTGTGCGAACATGCATTCTGAGAATTAGACAATAATCGGTAATTGTAACCCCTGTTGTATCGTCTATTAGTTGGGCATTCTCCCAGGAAGGTGTATGAATATGACCCCCCCCCCCCCTCTCCCCAACCGATTAGATATGGAGATCCTTCGTTATTGTCTACATAGTAAATAATTTAAAAGCCAACCCACGCCATCAAGCTCTCCGATCAAGCTTTCAACTATGGCCCAGAATGTGGAGAAGTCATGGACAAATGCAAAGATGACAACGCCGAGAGAGAAATCCACCAAGAGGGAGACAACGTGTCCAGATCTAGCGAAGTTGATCATATTGAAATCAGACTCTTACATTGGATACAAACCTCCCCCTCCCCTCTGTTAACTTTTGCTTCGACGTTCTATATGTTGCACAGTGAGTCTCGCAGAGTGTTGCCAGATCAATCATTTATATACTCTATCAAAACTGTCTTTGAACCAGCAAAAATAGACGGTTAACAATCAGATAATCATGAGGAAGCTACTCGCGTTGATTGCATGAACAGAAAGAACACTACATCGAACTTTTATCATTTGATCACCAATCTAATGGGCTTTTCCCTGAGCCTCGAGCTTGGCCTTGAGAGAGGCGGGCATCTCGGGAGGAGGAGGGCGGGGGAGCTTGAAGGCGACTTTCACGGAATCGTAGATGAACCATTGGAGGGCGGTGAGGGTACCGATCATGATGATACGAGGAGTGAGTCCCTTCCAGAGACCTCCGAATCCGAGCTTCTTAACGATATCTCCAGCAGTGGCGCTGCTGTCCTGGTTGAGCTTGGAGACGATCGTGTCGGCGGGATGAGAAACGACGGCGCAGAACACTCCGGCGATGTATCCAGCAACGAACGTCACCAGAAGTTGTTCACTCTTCGTACATTCGGAACGAGGCTTGGGGACGGCGTACTTGTAGATGAGCTCGACAGTTCTCTCGAAGCAGGCGAACTTCATCATCGTGTAAGGAATCTGTCTCATCCAAAGAGGAGGCAGTCCCTTGAAGAAACCGGAGAGACCCTCATTCTTCATGATCATGGGTGCACATCCACGAAGGGTAGGGGGAGCTCCCGGAGAGGTCTGGATTCGGACCTTGGTCGCCTCCATGGGGGCAAGAAGCATATCGGCGAAGAACTCAGCCGAAGCTGAAGCTGCCAGATAGAGGGTGGTGCGCCACTCGTACGCAAGCTCCTACAAAGAAAAATGAGTAGAGGCCACCAGCATCATGAACAGTGTTCAGTGAAGCCTTCCCTTAAAACCTCACCTCTCCGATGGCATCTGCGTACACGACCTTGAAAAGTTCGTAGAATCCGAACTTTCCAAGTCCCTGCATGGAGTATCCAATAGCAGTGGGCGCCCATCCCTTAGCAAGAGCACGGAATCCCTCCTCGGCAACGGTCGTACGGAATCCGGACACGATTCCCTTGTACTTCTCAGGGTTCACCTGCAAATCGGGATGACGAACTGTTATTAATTACGACAGACTTGCCTGGATACGGCACTTGACCAGATCGAGAGGAACGATGGCGGTATGTGTAATTCCGCAAGAGAGCATTCCTCCGATTCCGCAAAGAGCGTAGTATTTACCCGAGCCATACGGCACGAGCCCGTCGTCTGCAAATTGCTTAATTGAATTTTGTGCTATTTGAAAGAGAAAGGGCAAAATTACCTATGATTGGAAGCGTTGTAGAAGAGAATATGTATAAGACGGTACGCAGTACTTCGCCTCTATCACTTACATCAAACCATTCCACCACTCCATCCACTAATTTTGTAATACACCAGAAATATAGGAAGATCCAAGAAGAAATAATGACTGATATCCCAAGTGTCCCTTCTCTTCGCGGGTTCTTGGCAAAAACAATCTTTCCCAAAGTTTCAGACGTCATAGACAAAATAAGCGAAGAAATACTAAATCCTAGTCAGTCGCGCCACGTTTCTATGACACAGATCTCTCTTCTTCTCACGCATAATCTATCCCATCTCTTCAACATAGCAAACTCAGCTGGGAAAGCTCAGCGCTCAGTGCAGATACGCGCCCTATTAGCTTAAACTGCCGCTCACCACTGGCGCCTTTGGGAGCAGCGCAGTCGCCCGAGCGAACGCATGGAAGGCTGAAGGGATTGGCCTTCGCCGTCTGAGAGAGCTCGTTGACGATTCCCATCGTGAGGTTTACCTGCGAAAAACATCAATAAGCAATGTGAAAAATCGAGAACTCTGCAGAATGATGGAACTGTTAAGAAAATAAGACTTCGAAATAGAGGATTTTGTAACATTGACCATCTGAACAAATCAGTACGAACAGAGCGACTAACAGCGAGCGATTTGATACTCCTAGACAATTCTTTACCCCAATACGATCTGACTTAGGGATATGAAAATGAATGAAAAAGGAGGAGGGGGGGGAATAGGAATAGGCATAGGTACTTTTGAGGGGAAACTATTACCGTAGTATTTGGAAAAATGCCAAGGCCCGGCCAGGAATTAGGCAGTGGCAGTATACCGGTGAAAATCTCATTGTCCATGGTCTGGCAGGGCAATATCGAAGTAAGTATCAGCCCGAAAAATATGCTACCAGGAGCTTCATAGTAATTTTATGCTGTTGCTAGAGTAATATTACCCAGCATAGCTATTGCGTTAAATTGCCATGGGGATCCCGGTAGCGCAGTTATTCTACTCACTGTGATATATCCCTACAAAATTGCACATACGATAGAATGAGAATGGGATAGAGGGGCCAGGTTGTTTTATTACCTTGGCGCATAAAGTAAAGAAGTGCCTTTAAGATTAATACAAGGGTATAATAAATTACGATATACCGATAACTGCATAAAAAAAAGTGAAAACGGAGTACATGTAACGGAGTGGAATCGCCACGACTGCTGGGATACCGCTAATTGCAAGTTCCAAAATATTGTACAGTACATGGGAGATGTTCATCAAAAATGGAACAAATTCAAAAGTTTAGAGTTGTTCCATTTTTGAAAAACATCTCACATTGCCATTGCCATTGACATTGACATTGACTCAAACATTGAGTCAAAACCAATAAAAAAAAGCGCTCCCCTAAAATATTTCGCGTGCAACGTGCAGAACTATTAAATAGTGAGTAGTATATGTACAATACGGTGAATGACGGCCCATGTTCTGCTAAAACTAGTGAAAAATTCGAAATTCAGAAATGCATTTTATCTCCGTTTTAGTTTGTTTTAATACTTGAATTTGTACTCTAGATTAAGGAAAACACTATCATACGTGCATATGAGTCGCACCGATGATTTTTGAAAACGGAAAGGTATTTAAAACAACAACTATGTACAATAATTACTGTAGCTACTGCGTTTAGCAGATCGTCCTTAAAGCGCCCTTTTGAATCAGAATTCTGCAACTACTGTAGCAAAGCGCACCTTTCCATCGTTTAGTGAAAGATTTTGCAGCAACGTTTTCGCAGCTCGTCAAATAATTTTGCACACATGGGTTAACCCAAGGCTCTATTTTTCTGATTGCTGACATCATATGCATCATTCGTTGTATTATTTAACAGTTGAGAAGGCAGTTATTGAGTTGTGAGGGGTGCATTTTTAAACTACTTTATAAATCTGGGCGAAACCGCGGATGATGTGACAGAGACTGAACACTGTAGTAGTATATAGCTGGTGCGGCAGAGCTGGTGTTTCTACGTTATCTTTGTAATAATGTACATTAATGTGTATCTTCGGAATATTCTCTCGAGTGTCGTGTTTTGAATAGGATGCGAGAGTACTTTTGGTTAAGTTATTTTAAATTCTAATCTCAGGTAGTTGTCGACCAGTGATATGGCTGGTGACGAGGAACTGCGCCAGGTTTGATTTGCCTTCGTCTCCAAATACCTGCAGTGTCGCATGTTAGAGTAGTATGCAATACATATAGTACAGTGGTAGATTAGTAGTGGAATTGAGATTTGAAGTTCATTTGAATATAGCAATTTTCTTCGAAGCTTATTTGTTTGGAATTTCAGAACTCTTTATTGCAGGCATTCCGCGAACTTGCAACGAAGGTAACCGAGGCGAAGCAGCGCATTAATCAAGGAGAGTTGAAGAAACAGAATGCAATTAGGGTTAGTTTTGGAGTTTCATACCCATATCCTGAAATAATGGCGTCATCAAATTAATAAAGCCAAGGAGCGCCATGAAAAATTTCTGCCTGAAAAAAACGGGTTGCCGCGATCAAAAATTGTTGCTCGGGTGACCCTTAGTTTTTCAAATAATTTTCAACAGCTTTTACTGTAAAGTAATTGGTTTTCAATATTTTTTTTTCGCATTTGAACGGGTTGCAGCTTCGTTAATCCTAACAATCAAGGAAATCCGCGCTCAGGTTTGAATAGCACAGAGTCGATTTCAGAATGAAAAGTCATCCCGTCTTGCTGCCAATCAATTGAAAGAGTTGGGAGATCGTGCGACGTATCATGGAGTCGGAAGAATGTTCCTTCTTACGAGTACCACTTCGGAGATTGAAAGACACAACAAGGAAGCCGATGGTTTCAAACAGGCTGTACGCTTTATAATTTCTTAATATCAAGTAATGGTTGGTTGAATAGAAGTGTATACTAGTGAATTATTTGACTATAAATTGCTATGATTTATCGACTGTGAATCTGCTGTTCAATTGTGCCAATTTTGAAGAACAATATGTTAAGCGTATTGTTTTCAGGTTAATGCAGTTGACAAGCAACGCGAGTTTCTAGAGAAGAGCATGGAAGAGAGCGAGAGGAATCTACGAGAGATGGTTTCGCAGAAACGGTCCATTGATTCATGATTTGATTCTCTCGCATCGGTACAGTGTTCCGCTATTTCTTCCCTCGTATAATGTACTTTGCTTTCGCTTCACTCGTTCAATTCGTGCCTCTCTTATCTTATCTTTTCGCTATCACTCGCCACTCTGATAAATACAGTGTGATCTATACGTGTTGTATAGAAGGTTAAAAGGTTGTCTCCATCCTAACCTCATGTCTCTCTTTATCTATTGAATGGAGAAGTGATCTACCATACCTAGCTGTACACCCTCTTACTTCTTTATCGATTGATTGATTGATTGATCTACTCTTCCCATCTCATTCCCATCCCTCATCTTCCTCGTCTCTCACTTCATTCATATTCTAGTCGCAGGATGGCGCCTCCTTCCGATCTTCTAGTTCACGTTGGGAAGGAGAACGAGCATCTTCTCAGATACTGGGATGAATTGACTGACAAAGAGAGAGAAGAATTCTCTCAACAGGTATCTTATCCCCTTCTCTTCTCTTATATAATCCATCTTCTTTAATCAGTTGTACTCTCTCAAATTCTCCCCTTGTCCATCTGCATTCTCTTCTTCTTCCCTCGTCACAGCTCCTCTTCCTTCCAATCTCTCTCCTGTTTCTGATGAGCACCACATTATCAAGAAGAATCTGTCCAAAGATGAAGAGAAGAGACTTCGTCATCTCGGTTTGTTATTTATTTTCTTTTAAACAAAAATAAAGTGATGTTTGCTAATTGTTTAGACACGGTATATGTTTAACCGTTGGTAGGAATGGGTAATTGAGGGATGGGAGCGATCTCTCGTGGAGAAGTGGCTGCTCTTGTGATGGCTGGAGGACAGGCCACTAGATTGGGTTGTGCCCATCCCAAGGTAAGACATGGAAATGAGGGGAAAAGAGGATGAGCCTATCCAGGGAATGGTGCCACTCGGCCTCCATCTCTCTCATAATGACTCCCTCTTCTGTCTACAAGCTGCAAGAATTGCCAGACTGGAGAAACTCGGACTAGAGGAGAATCCTAGTGCACATCCTGTCATTCCATGGTAAAGATGAGGGAGGGGGGAGTACCTCATTCGATGATGTGTGTTGAGGCTTGTGATGACATCTCGATCGACGAATGAAGAGACAGCATCACACATGGAATTAGTGAAGAAGATTCATTGGGATGACGATGAGGAGAGAGTATTCCTCTTCTCTCAAGATGATATTCCTGCTTTCGATATGGAGGGACGACTCATGTTGGCTGAGAAGAACAAAGTGGCCACTGCTCCCAGTTAGTCATTCACCCTTTATCCAATCAGCTTTACAAAGTTTTTATTCTGCACTGATGGGATAATATTTTCATTTCAATTAAATCCTCTACTGACATTAGCTTTAATTGCACAAAAAATACTTAATATGGGACCTGCCTGAGTAGATGATCTCATTGAATGACCCAGTTAACACGAGAGTCGAGACTATTTGTGTGACCTCGTGTGAAGTACTGTAAGTGAAGAGACATTGAATGGAGCAATTGAGTCGTGTCACTTTGTGATACTACTCATTGTGGATTGGAACAGTGCACATCTATACTCTCCATTCAATGTTTAACCAATCAAAGTTTAAGAGGAAGGAGGAGCGGTTCTAAATTAGATGTTGAGATGGTAACGGCGGTCTCTACTCTGCTCTCCATCCTCTCATGGATCAACTATCATCGAAGGGAGTCAAATATATTCATGTCTACTCCGTTGACAATGTACTCTGCAAGGTATAGTAGAGGGATTGAATGGGAGAATAAAGCAGTGATTGAGGTGGCGGATCCTCTGATGATTGGATTGGCTATCGAGAAGGGAGCAGATTGTATGGCTAAGGTAAGGAGAGGGGGGGGGGGGGGGTGTCAATAAGGAGTAGTGGATTGAATGAGAATGGAATGAGCGCGTATGCATCGATAACACTGCCATATATTAACTTGAATAGAGTGTCCATCTCCTCCTCTTCGTTCCGGCGAGAGAAGGTTGCATATCCAATGGAAGGGCCAGACAGAGGTTGAGTAGTATCAGTCGTTGAAGGGACCATTCTCCTCTTTGGTCTATCGCTTGTCTAGTCTCTCATTAACAGATAATCCTTGTCGTTGTATGGCTGTGCATATCCTTTCACTCAATCCATATCTTCCTCTTCTCTCCCTCCCTCATCTTCTCTCTTTCTCTCGATCATGTAATACCCTACATCTGTTCTCCATCCTCTTCTTTGATGCGCGCTCTCTCTCTCTCTATCGATGAGGTCACACTCCATCTAAATAGGGTGAGCATACACAGCTTGCAATTGCAAGTGTAGTATTGAGTACTCATCACTTGATATCTCCAGATGATTGTGATCCCCCCCCCCCCTCTTCCCCCACCCTTCCTTCCCACTCCTTCTTGATAGGAGAGTTGAATCAGTTGTCTCTCCACTTCACTCTTCACTCCTCCTTTCGTCCCATTCATTCAGTCATCATCATTTTGTGGCTGGAAGAGGAGTAGAATAGAAGGAGAAGCAGTCTCCTTAAGGGAGAGAGAGGGGGAAGGGCTCTTCACTCCATGTTCACCCCTCAATCCTTCAATATTTGGAGTGGAAAGAGTAGCCTAAGGCAATCTAGATGCTTATTATTGGCCTCTTCTCTCTTATCCTTCTTTATTCCAATTCTTCACCCTCAGGCAATGAATGAGATACAGTAGGCGTATTGATTGAGAATGGATAAATGAGGGATGATAAGGATGGAGATGGATTGATTGCAGGCAGTGGCAAGGGTAGATGCGGGAGAGAAGGTCGGAGTAATCTGTATGAATGAGGGGAAACCAACGGTGGTTGAATACTCTGAATTGGGAGATCTAGCCAAGAGGTGAGGAAAGAGAGTAAGGGGGAAGAGAGAAGGGATGAATTGCAGATCTCTTCCCGATGGAAGACTTGAATATAGAGCTGGAAACATTGCCAATCATCTATTCACTCTCGACTTCCTCAAGAGGTAATGAAGCAAGGAGGATAGATAGATAGATGATTCATTGAATTATAGTTTCATTACTCCCGATTTCCATCTTCCATATCATCGTGCAGAAAAGAAGATTCCGTATGTGAATGAGAATGGTGAAGTGGTTAGTGAGGAGATAAATGATGACTATTAGCTGTGTTCTCTCCCGTCTAGACTAAACCCGTATCTCCAAATGGAATCAAATTGGAACAGTTCATATTCGATGTCTTCGAGAAGAGTAAGAAGTTCTACATCATGGAGGTATCTCTCTCTCTTTCTCTCGTCTGTCTATTCATTCTCTCTCTTAAGGTGGAAAGAGAGCAAGAGTTCTCTCCCCTCAAGAATCCCGATTCAACTGGCACTGACTGCTTCACTACTTGTCGGTTGGTACTATTCATAATGGAAGAGGGAGAGAGAGAGAGTCCTTTCAGTCGAGACACATACAATCTACACAGTGGATGGTTGACTGCATTGGGAGCGAAGATTGATGAAGGAATCAAGATCAGAATCAAACCTTCTCGTTCTTATGATGGAGAGAATTTAGAGGAATTCAAAGACAGAGAAGTGAAGGATGATCAACTCATCTGTTAGAACCATCTATTCCATTGGGACAGCTATGCATATCACATAAGTATTATTTAACAGATTGTATCGACAGAGAATGATTTCATTGTAAATAACTATCTTCGTCCTTTCATAAATATGTTGCGATATTGGTGACTCGAATATTGGGGGTGTCATAATGGAGTAAGCCCGCTGGGTGTGAATGGAAATAGTGCAAGACTCCCCTTCAACCACCCCCCCCCCCCCTCCGGGTATGGTATCTATCCCTCCTCCCCCTCCTAACACACCCACTCAAGATCTCGATCATACAAAGAAAAGATTGATTCAAGTAGATCCGGAACTTCATCTATGTTAGTATTGTGTATATGTGTTGTCATACATAGTAGAAATGGGCGGTTCTTCTCTCTTCCACCAATGGGATTCATGACTCCGCCCCTCGACTAACCGACTGAGGAATGAGATTGGACTGAGAGAGTCATTGTAGATCTCTCCACCATGTTAACTTCCACTCCCTCCAGTAAGTACTACTCTATCACATCCATTTAAATTAACTTTAATTACTCATTTTCGACTACTCACTTTTTACCGTCTTATCCATAAAAAGCTACCGTACTCGTAACGGCATGAAATATCTCATTTGTTGTGAATAGGTCGAATCCTCCTGGATGTTCCATGTGAAGTGTGCCAAGATCATTCATCGGGAAAGCACTACAACAAGTTCTCGTGTGATGGATGTGCAGGATTCTTCAAGGTTTTTGTTCCTTCAAATTCAGATTGATCTTCGATCTCTTCAGAGATCCATTCGACGTCATCGCCAATATTTATGTAAGAATAAAGGAAATGCAGAGGAAGGAAGATGCGTAGTAGACAAAACTCATCGTAATCAGTGCAGGTATATTCAATCCTTCTCAACTACCGTATCCCTATCTCTACCGTATCCCTATCTCTACCGTACTTCATTAAGGGCGTGTCGTCTACGTAAGTGCATTGAGATCGGTATGAATAAGGACGCAGTCCAACATGAGAGAGGACCCAGGAATTCAACAAGGCATCGCATGGCTGTTTCCTCTCAACCAACTATCTTCCCTTCATCATCAATTGTGAGTTTTACCCTAAGCTGACTTGGTAGATCACCAACTCTTGTTAAGTATCTTTCATTGTATTTCCCCTCTTCTCTCTCTCTCTCTCTCTCTCTCTCTCTCTTTCTCCTACCGTATCCCTCTTCCACTCTCACTTTTGACAGTTGGCCTCTCTAATTGACAACCGGTCTTCCTCTCTGACTACTGTAATCCGATTCAATCTCTCACCTCGATTCTCTTCCGTTTCGTCCCTGTTACATTCCATCTTCCAATCCTATGGCAATCGATCAATTCTGCTCGATTCGAATACAGTAATCTGTTGATTGCGCGAGTCAAACGCTTCCCGAGGGGATTAACACGAGTATGGAGGGATAAAGAGTAGATGATATTCTCCCTTTCTCTTTGAACCTCTCGCCGACTTGTATTGTCTCAACACAAAACAGGGTGGGATTAGTGTCAATTGAGATGGAGGAATCCTTGAGTGCAGAGGGAACATACACTATCTACCGCACTCAAATACTTTCATCTACCGATACTCAAATGAATATCTCGTGTCCACTAGATAATCCAGATGGAGTATGTATGCCCTTCTTTAGATGGACTCCAAACTATCTCTTCCAATGATGACTTCATTCCCCATCTTCACTCCTCCTTCCTTTCCTCTTGATCTCACTCTTCCTTCAAGTAGTCATAACTTCAACCTCCCATCCACTGCTGCTAAAATACTATTCGAGGTTAGCCTTTATCTATTCTAACCACTAGAAAGGAGCATGTTTCAGATGCTTCTTTGGTCTCGTCATACTCTTACTTTAGCAGGAGTATCTACTTCAGACCAGGTTATTTCATTCACTTTCCATATCTACCGTATCCCTTTCCTTTCTTTCCCTTCCATACCCATTTCGACTTTCATTTTCAAATCTCACACTCGATTGCTTAAATATGTGTGAGCGGACAAGATTTCGTGGGTGGGAAAGGAGAAGGGGAAGACAAGACTCATGCTTCTACCGTAGTCTCCCCTTCTTCTCCCTCTACTCTTTCTCCCTTCACAGATCTCATCTCTATGCTCTGCTTGGCCTACTCTCTTTCTACTACAAGGGATCGAAACGAATTCCCTCCCGAAAGATCAATTGATCAATGAGATTGAAAAGAATGGAGGAGAAGGAGGAGATGTGAGAGACATTCTTTTACACTTTTCATTCATTCCTTTCCAGATAATTGATATTCTCGAATCAATCCGGCCTTTCCATCTGGATATAACCGAGACTAGAATACTCAAATTAATCGCTCTATATAGAGGTGAATCTGTCTGCCCCTCTTTATTCTGTATCTGTTTGTTTAAGCAATCTATTCAGATAGACCGATGATGAAAGATGGTCTCACTCTGCAGTTGAATGTGTATCAGACAAGTAAATACCCCGACCAACCTCTGCGATCTTTCCAATCTCTTTCAATAAGCAGCAATTTGAAGGAAGAGGCTAGTCTTTCTATTCTACCCCGTTGCATTTTTGAGAAGGAAGAATGAATAGTGTTATTTCAGAGTGTTGTATCTCTCTTCTTTCGGTCAACAATCCAGAATAGTTCAATGCGTCAATTGATCGAAAGTCTTGTATTGAATCCTCTAATGATGGTAGCTGCATTCCTTCCATCTACTATTCAATCTCTTTCGCCAACTGATACTCCATCATCTCCTCATCCTTCCTCTCCTTCTCCATTGGATGACTCTTCTTCTCCAATTGATCCATCCATATCCACCTCTCTTCCATCTTCTTCCTCTCCTTACAGTAATCATATGCCCATTAGCACTCTGGCTCCAAGGGAGTCTAAAGTCGAAAATTGGGCGTAAAGATTGAGGGTTATTACTTGGTGCGAGAAGCGAGAAGGTATCGGCTTCCTCCAACTTCCTTCCCTTTCCCTCCAATCAGAGACCCATTGGAGGGGTAACTATCCCGTGAATTCCCCCTCCCCCTTCTTTTACCATCCATTCCATACACCGACCAACACATGCTTCTCCTTTTTTCGTCTCGATGGGTTATATGGAAAGAGATAAAGATGTATTGCCATATGTGATTTCGAGTGCCAGAAAGACAATTAATCGATAGAAATGGAAGACGAGAGGATACAACAACTGAAAGCAATGATAATGCCCTAGGACTGGAGGAGCACCCGGATAGTCAAGAGTTAGTAACTCGTACTTGCGAGGTATACAACCAATGCGGATCATACAAAGAAAGGAACCAACATATACAAACAAAAATAAACAACAACTTAATTATGTAATATGAATCCGTAATGGTAAAAAAATAGGAAAAAAAAATTAAAAAAAAAAAAAAAAATAGAAAAAAATGAGAGACGATTGTATTCATTCATTCCTTGCCTTCTTTCTAGTTCGATTTCTTCCTTTTCCCGCTCTCTTCCGCTTCGTTGTCCAATCAACATCATCATCGTCATTCGAAACAATCTGATAGATCGGGTTCTCAAACAAAAAGAAATGTATGGGGATTATCACGCGTGTTGCAAGAATCGAATACAATCAGGGGGTGTTTGGCACATAATTTTACACACACTTTTGGATGCAGTTTTCGATAGTCATGTCCTTCAGAAGATTTTTGGCCTAAGGTCGGGCTTAGTGGTAGCGCAGGTCACCGAACTTTTTAAAAGCTAAAAAAAAGTAATTTTGAGATCGCGTAAATAAGCCCCAGAAGCTGTTTTCCTACCTGATTTTAAGGGAGAGGAGAGCCATTCCACCTTGTCATTCCCCATTCTCTCGTACGGAGTGCACGGTGCGGAGAGGGACGAGAGAGACCCCGCAAAATGAGGAATCACAGGGTGGAATGGTTCTCCTCTCCCTTGAAATCGCCAAATCAGGGAGAAAAAAAGCTTTGGGTAGAATATCCCAGATACGCACCCGTTTTGTCTATACAATGTGGGTATCGTTGGAAAGGTCTTAACGTGCTCTTCCGAATGAAACGATGAACAGGTTGGGTTTCGAATTGTGGAGCTAGTTATCAAATAACTTGATTTGCATGAGAACTGATAAGAAAATAAAAATTGTAATAACTCAGTAGTATTCTCCATGATTTTTCATGTGCCGAAATATGCACGAAAGTCACGGAGAGGGGATTTACGCGATCTCAAAATTACTTCTTTTAAAGGGAGCTGGCACTCAAAATATAGTGATTTTTAGAAGAAAAAAAGAGAAAATTCGTGCGAGAAAAACTAAAAAAAAATTATATTTTTACGATTTTTTTGGAAGAAGTTATGATTTTTCAAAGATTTCATACCGAGCGCTGTAACGCCACAGTAACGCCCGGTTTTTGGGCAAAACCTAGGGACCACCACGTAAAACTCAAAAGATGCTCTAAAAATTTTGTTTTGAGGCTGTTGGGTAATCAGAGATGCAGTATCACGATAGCGTTGACAGATTTTTGAAATTTTTCTATTCAAACGAGGTCTAGATGCCTCCTCTAAGCCCCGCCCTTCGTGGTGTAGTGCCAGGTCAGTTGGGTCACGATTATTCGGTGTGTCATTTTCAGTATTTTTCAACTTGTTTTATAAATTCTAATCTGTGCTTAAATGAGTCGATATAAATCGTCTCACCAATAAATGATCAATCTCAAAACGAATGTCTTCATATACCGCTAGTTTTAGATGGTATCTTGTATCTACAGTATACCACCTGTGATAGAGAGTCGACCAAACTAGTTCCAATATTGATATTTTTGTTCTATATTATGTAGTTCTCTTCTCAGATTCGACTACTAAGAGTATATGCATAAAACATTAGTTCATTGACCATAACTTCATTACAGTGAGGAGAGATGCTTCGAAATGTTCAAAGCTATTTATTATAATGATCGCTTCTGTGAAATTCGGTTTTTTCTCTTAAATTGTGCGTTAGAGATCACTAAACATACTACTTACCAAATTGAAGTGGCGGGTGCTATCAAACAATTTTTATAGGATTAAACCTGATTTGCAAAATTTTCCATGATCGCTTCTGTAGAATTTTTATTTTATTCTTGTTAAATATTCTCTGCGTCTAGAACTTCAGAATCGGCATAAAACTGGAGTGGCGGAGTGGACATAAATAAAAAAATATTAAATTTACAAAAATAACGTGTAGTTTTGAGTTCCCGGCAATTTCGACGTTTCTCCGTGGCACATACCTTTCCCCGGCTTTCGTTTCTAATTTTCCGGTTTGGTGGTCCCTAGGCAAAACCCGCAACTTTGAAAAATCATAACTTCTTTTTTTAAATCGTAAAAATATATTTTTTTTTAGTTTTTCTCGCACGAATTTTCTCTTTTTTATAAAAATCACTTCGTTTTGAGTGCCAGGTCCCTTTAAGCTTTTGAAAAGTTCGGTGACCTAGGCAAACCCTAAACCCGACCTTAGGCCAAAAAGCTCGAAGCTATCTTCTGAGGGACACTAAGGACTATCGAAAAATGAATTCTTCTCACTTCCGACTTTTTCGATGTGCCATTGCCTGTTCGATTCTTACGTGACACGCGTGTTATATGATCAACTTATGGACTCAATCTCGTTGTGGTACAAAAGAAATAAGAAATGGAATGGACTTACAACTTCATCTTCGCTATGAGAATCAGAAGGAGGGTCTTCCTGATTCCCTTGCTGCATCTTCTGACGTGCAACTCTGCATAATTAATCATTAAGAATCTACATGTACTGTCCTACTAAGGTTCCTAACAATAGCTGGTTCGCACAAATTCTGCAAAACAAACATATTTCTTCTAAGATGTAAGACGAATTCAAGAAACAATGCGTAGATAGAAAAGATAAAAAAAAAGTGCCGACCGTGATGAATTTCGACCCATTCCAATGCACTTATCGAGATGAGGTGCGAATCGAACAGCAGCGATGCTTCGTTTACACTCTGGACAAATGACATCGTACTGTTTACGAATTGGTGACTCCTAAAACTGAAGAAGTGTCTCGAAGGGCTACAAAGTATACTCATGAATTCGTCAATGAATTAGCTACAACTAACCGAAGTTGAAGCGGATGGCTCAGGATAGTGAGTAGCTCCGAATCTTGACATTATTGAAGCTTCTCTATGCTCAGTGAACACCTCGTTTAGCAAACTCAAATCGAGAACGTAATCAAGCATTCCTTCCGCTAACGCTGCAATTTAAATTACATAATGAGGGTGAATGCGTTGGTTAGTATTGATAAATTAACAGGAAGTAGTACTCGTACAGTTGAAGCGTCACAAACTGTAAGACACTCTCTCAATTTCATACTCTCTCGATGGTTTCACTGGTTTTCTCAAACTATATGCTTTTTTTTTCTGAACATTACTGCTTATAGGAAACTGAACAAACCTTTCACACTGCTCTCTGAAATTCTGCTAGCTGTACTGATATGAGTAGAATGAGTACCGTTTTTAGGAATAATCTGAATAATAATATATTTACAATTTAAAAAAAAATTAACCTTCTTGTGATTAAGACTACCAGGATCGAAGAAGTTTTCCACATGTGACATAACCTGAACATGAGACTAGAAATAGGAGGTTAAGAGTAATACAACGAAACAGAACCAGAAGAAACAAAATTCTCGATAAAATCAATTAAAAAGAGAGGCCGGAAAAGCGAAAATTGGAACCGGGAAAAGGACTGGGATTTCTCCCTGGCCACCCGCGCGCGCGTTCAAATTTCTACATTTTTTGTAGTTTAATTTTTATCGATTATCGATTATCGATTTATTGAATTTCAATAATATTGAAAATACCGTATTCCATGATTTTGCTTATTTATCTGTAAGTTCAGTTCGCACATAAAATATGAGAATTCTACATCATGTGCTGCTCCTGTTGACTTTGTATTGTACACATTATGTGTAACGTGTATTTAACACATATTGCCCTTCCCGATTTTATCGATTTGACAGCAACCAAAGTTATGCGGTATTTTAACCAAACAACTCTGTGCCAAAAAATTAAGTATAGCGAACTTGATTATCTAAATGAGATCTCTCTCATGAGAGCCTGGTTAATTACCTTGTACACTAGCTGGAGGTCGTTATGCATTATCAAACGTAGATGTGTTTGATCCCTTAGATGCATGATTCCTACTCGAACTGTAGGAGTGATCTGCATAACTTCTGATGTACCGTTAAAACTTTTTTTGGTTTTTCTGGCCTACTCTCGCATGGGGAGTTCCTGGTAGCTCCTCTTACTTAACTTATGATCATGTATCATATAATGTCTGCTTTGCAAATTATCAAATATGTATGATTATACACTATAATCTTCAGCTGAGAAAAAAATGAACTAACAATAAGATAATTTGAAAATTTAAAACAACTGACCCCCCGAAATCTCATGACCCATCGAGCTTCACGATTTCCACACGGTGTTCGAACGTGTTCTCTGTCAGAGTTTAAGCCTAAAGTTTACTGAATTTTTGTTGAAAACCATTGTCTATTTTCGATTGCAATTGCGGTTAGAGTTTCCTTGTTTATATAAATGTTTATCTATCGTGACGCGTCTTCTCTGATTAGACAAATTTTTCGCTATGCTAATGCAATGATGCGTTGTGTTAACCTAAATATAACAGATGCATTGAAATATGGCTGACTTGCTCCAACTTGACCGTATTCTCTACGAATGCTCGTGCACCGAATGGGCTCCATTATGTCGATTGTTCTACTGCCGACACTGCTCCATCCTGAGGTTTGATTCTTTGATTTCGTTCTTGCACACAAATCAATTGGCAATTGTGTAGCTGTGAAACATTTACAGATGTCATGCATGCACTGCTAACGAAATAGATTGCACATTCTGTGGAACTTGCCTCGAGAATGTAGCAGTTGGAGAAGCAAGAACTCGAAAGAATCGATGCGTCAATTGTTATCAATGTCCCATCTGCTGTCAGTATATTATATGATTCTCAAATAATATGTAATCCCTTGGGCTGAAAACATGTTTGAATAGTAGCTTGATTTGCGAGCAAATGAAATAAAATAGTACATTTAGACCAGCTACTATTTTGACGGCGATAAAACCTTCGGAAATTATCAAGAACTGGTCTGCATGCGCAATTTAGATTCGAATATCTCTGTTTATGTATTTCTGTATTCAAGGGGATCTCTATTTCATTCA